>JANLJB010004516.1:11982-26853 GCA_026212285.1 Bursera cuneata
ATTGTATCATAGGTAAAATCTCTTTATCTTCATCTCTCCCATGTTCAATACAATTTTCATCTCAAATGTAGGTATTTTCTTTATGATTATATTTTTTTTCTTATTATCTATTTTAGGATTTTTCTTCTTTTTTCTTATCGATAGTGTTAAAACAGTGAATTATGGATGAAATTGTGAATCAAACACAAATAAAAATAATTTAAAAGAAAATATTAAAAAGAAAAAATCATTCTCTTCTTTTAGATATCTTCTCTACACTATAAACCTCTCGCTCAGTCGCTCTCTTTACAATATAAAATTTCTTTAACTAAGTTTTGTGCTCAGTAGTTTGCGTTATTTTCATTATTGTTAGGAATTCTTCTTATGGCTTTTTTGCTACAGAGTTTCAAGGTAGGTTTTTATTTTTGATTTTTTTTTTTTTAATTTATGTCTTTGCTGTGTTTGTGTGGATTGAATATACTTTGCTATATGATATTCTTATTTATTTTTTCCTTTTGTTGCTTTATTCGGTATGAATTTTGTGGAGTAAGGTAAGGTATAGAAATTTTGCTTTATTTCTAATGTTTGGTTCTTCAGAAAATTTTGACGAACTCTCCTGGAAAATTAATGTTTGTAAGTTTTGAAGCCGAATTGTACAATCAGTAAATTATGTGAAAGTATGAGATAAGGTTTTGGATGAGAAAGTCATCATCAGTTTGTTTTCAAGCATATTCATGTGTAGATACTTACAGTTGGCGTTGTATAGATTATATGATAGCTCTTTAAAGCAGGATGAAATTTATATATTATAATAATTATATATATATATATATATATATATATATATATTTCTTTTTAATATTATTTATTGTATACATTTCATAGAAGAGTAATTTAAAAAATTGATATTGATTTCGATTCCTCGTTTCTATAATCCAAACAACTTTAAAGGGAATCAGATTTCGATTCCATACTGAACCAAACAGGATAAATAAATAACCATTTCGATTCTGATTCCGTCTGATTCCGATTTGGAAGCTTAAATCAAACGGATCCTAATATTTTATATCAATGTGAATATGAATACCAAATTAAGAGAAGTATTTTTTAAAACAAAAGGATTGTTAAATGGTTCCATTATGGGTTGGGGAAAAATACTGACCCATTCACCCACCCCCTCACTTCCATTTTGACCAGTAATTCATGTTATGTTTCGTAGAATAAGTTTGTAAGAGAGGCTGAAATTATACCATTAGTACAAACCCACTCTCGCATAGTAATAATATCATATCCAAGTGACCCTCTTTTATTAGATGATATAAGATTTTAAACCGAAATCTCATATTTACTCCATCTATCTTGGTCTTTAAATTTTATACCTTAAGAATATTGAGTGTTGGAAGGCACAGAATCACTTGTATAGAAAGTGAAAGCATGCATGATAGCCGTTTTTTATACTTATACGGTGAGGAGGTACAATTGCTGGTTCAGACTCCACTTGTTCAATTGAAAATAATGCCCTCTAGTTAGAGCCAACATCCATTTGTACTATGATTGATTATTACTATTGATCAAAACCGTATATGATGCATAAGGCGACCCCACCACAGCGCCTTAGTGCGAGCCATTCGATTCGAAATGGATGGTAGCCAAGAAGGGATCATCTACTTTAGCGTGCCTCAAGGTGTAAAGGGTCCCTGATGCTATTAAATACGGAAAATGCTTGGGGCCTGGCCCCTGGCATATCTGCATTTGTGTGCATTACAAAGCTGAAAACCTAGCATACTTGCATGTGAGCTCACCGAAACTGACGATGTTCATTCCCAAGCAATCACGTGAAACATCTTGTGCTTCCCTCGTCACTAACCACTCACCTGCATTTCGCCAGGCGTACTCTCTCCCTTTGCCCCTATCTGGTCAATGCCATCCATCTTGAACGTCAATCACTGTTGCAACTTTTCTTTTCCTTTCTTTTTTAATTTCTTACTGGAATGTCAATTGCCAATGTACTCGCAACTCATAGTGGAAATGGAGATTGAACAAAGTTATTTGCTTTACACGTAAAACTCTCGTAAAAAATGTGTCGGCCATGCATGCTAGCGTAGGGTTATTTTTGACTGGTTTATACGTCATTGACTGTATATATAATTTACCAAACAAAGAGTTAAGAGATGGAAAATCTGATAGCTTTAGATGAAATAAAGAATAGATCCTCCATAATCTTTTACCATACCATTCAATCCAGCGTACAAGAAATTGAAAAATATCAAAAAGTTGTGGTTGATATTATTCAGTTTTATGTCTTTTCTTCAGCCTCTTGAAAATGGACAAATGACGAATTACGTATATCCATATCTATGTTTCATCATTCCTATTCTTCATTTACGCATATAAAAATATAAAGAATATATAAATCAATAAGCCTCACAATGACACAACTTGAGATTGAGATTGCAGAAATTAATTAAATCTTGATTTGAATGGTCACAGCAGGTGTCTGCTGATTTCCCCCTTCCAATACGAATCGGACAATTCAAGGTAGTACCTCTTCAGTTCTAGCTAGTTTGCAACTTTATGCTATCACGTCAGTGATTCAATGGAGCATCCGGTTTAAATCAAACCCTCATATTCTTTAACTAGGAGAGAAGAAAAAAAAGATTTTATAACAAAATGTTGCTTAATTTTATAATTAATATAGGATCAGACGAAACTTAAGTTTGAATTTCTTACATAACTGTTCTATCAAAATGTTAACGGCAGGTCATGAATGTGTTTCCATTAAGATAATCTACAAGTTTCAAAAACGTTGAAGATTGAACTTAAACTTCAACCTATTTCAAACGTGTAAACTTTTTCCAGTTTTTGAAGCTTCACACGCTGACAAATATAGTCCCAAGGTCTGCATTATACATAAAACTTTAGCAGGATAAAGATTTTCACCTTTGACGCTCTTCATTTGTAATATAATATGTGAACATGTTCTGCCCCATTAAATTTTTAATAATTTTTGATAGAAAGGAAAGGACTTGTTTTTTTCAACTGTTCAAAGTAGAAAAAAGCAACTCCAAAAGTCAGAAAGAAGCTGAAAAGCTGCGGCACTTCATAGTACAAGAAGGGGATTTTTCTGGAACCCCCAAAGAATCTTAAACTTTATTTCAACATCCCTCATAATATAAAACTAACGCTGCCTCCCTCCCCCCAAAAGCAAAGCCATAAATGCAATATCAAAATTATATTATTATCCTCAACAATAAATCCGATTGATTTTCTCTCGTCCCTTTCTTTTTCAGGCTATACTTCATCTCTTTCGATTTCTTCTCCTCTATTCATCATCTTCGATATTGATTTTCTTCTCTCCCTCCTATCTGCAGACTAATTGATTTTTTTCTTTCCTTCCTCTCTTCAAATCGATTCATTTCTCTATTCAAATAGGGCATTTAGGTGATACCTTAGGTCTGATGTTGTTTCTGACAACAGGGATGGTAGGGAGCGGCATTTTCTGGGGCTTTTTGGGATGGGTTATTTTTTGAATATTCATATGTTTTTATTCTACCTTATCATGCAGGTGGTCGCTAGGTTGTTTCAGGTAACCCGTTGGCCTTCTTTTGTGGCTGTGAATGTGATTGGGAGTTGGTGTGGGAAAAGGAATAGGAAAAGAGTCGTTCCCTCTTTCACACACTGTCGCATGCTCTTCCTCCTCTTCTTCATCATCTCTGCAATTCAAAATCTCATTTACTCCTCTAAAACCCGAGCAAAGAAACGACCTTCCTCAATGCCGACAACATATGCCAGTAGAAGAGGATGACGAATCTAGTGGTGCCTCACAACAGCTCTTCATTACCTGGATAGTCCATGACAAGGATGGCAATCTCAAACATCAAACTTCGATTGATTTACATGTTGGTTGATGGCAGTAGGTCTACTAGATTTGTGTTTTGATAATAATATGATGATTGATTTTTTTTTTTAATTATTTTGATTAAAAGTAAGAGACGTGCTTATTCTTCTACTAGTGCAAGAAAGAAGATAAATGAGTTTACCTCTGCCTCGAATTCCTCTAAGTATTCTTATAGCCCTTAGTCAAGCCGTGTTGCAGGAAGGGACTCAGTGGCATCTCAAATAGATGAATTTGAGGATTTTGCCATGGGTAGGACGACCTGGAATAATGTTAAATATTTTGCAGAAGTTCCTCCTAGTGATGATGTGGAAAGCTCTGTTGCCGCTGCTTCTGCTGCTGCAATGAAGGAGGCGATGGATAGAACGGAGGCTAAATTTTGAGCATGCCAAGGAAATGAAGGAGAGGGAGTCTTTAAGGGCTACAAGAAGTAACAAATCAGTTCATCTGGATAAAGATGAGAGAACAATGCAAGATGCTTCTGAGAGGCAACAGAGAGAAAAGGAGGAGGAAGAGAGAGAGGGAGAGGGCTTGTGAAATTGAGAGAGAAAAGGGATGAAAAGGAGAGAGAATAGAGGAGACTTGAGAAAGGAGAGATTGAAGGAGATTGAGAAGCAAAGAGAAAAAGCCAGACAGGCTGTGGAAAGGGCTACTAGAGAAGCACGAGAAAGAGCAGCGCCAAAAGACGTTTTTATCCCTTCGGGTTTTCACTAGCAGATAACGGCAGTTAAATTTTGGGGGGTTAATGTTAATTTTATATTCGGTGGGATGTTAAAGTTCCGTAAAATTCTGTAGGGGGCCCAAAGAAAACTCCCATATAAGAAGAGAGGGATAAAGATCGTTGGACTTGCCCCTATTCGATAAATGGTCCACGGGGTGCTTAATTATCACAGCCAACTTCTGATTCTAGAGTTACGGTTCATTTAAGAGCCATTTGAGAGCCCCTCTATGAGTTCCTTTTGTTTTCCATTCATTATATTCATTATTTCTCTATTGTAGTTGTTTGCAAAATCACGTAGCGAAGTAAGTATTATAAACGATGTGTAGTTTAATCAAACTATTGTAGAAATTCTTGGGATCCGAGTTCTCAGTACTTCGCCAATATGTTTCCCACTCCTACAAAAGATGAAATTGCAAAGAGAACAGTTTGATGAGTAACATCTCATCCTCTCGCAAGAATATTTGCCAGTACTAGCCCGTCCTTCAAAGCAATTTTACTAAACCTAGCTGAGCTCTTGCCTTTTGTAAAAGCAGAGACAACTGACAGTCAGCATCAAGTGGCTGAATGCATGGACCACGTGGTATTCACAGCAAGTCATTCTGTCATGGAAGAGCAAAGGGAGGACCAGGGAGGTAGTATTGGAGCCAACATTGTAAAGCTAGCCAGTTCCTCCCTTCTAATTTCAAGTTTCTGCTCTGTACTGTATTTTCAAGTTCGTTTTTTATGTTCTATAATTGGGACTTCTTACCATCTCCAGAATTCAATTCGAATAACTTTCCCACTTGACCGTTGGCATGCAACAACGTTGCTGGATCTTGATTTAAAGTGATTCAGGTATCTTTCCGTAGCTGTCATAAGTGATCTGAAAGTTTCTAGTGGACAAACCACTTGTTTTCATCTTAACCATTTTTGTACTCATGAGTCATATCAAGCCACGTAGTTACTAATCCAATATCATAACATCAGGATTATACGGCAATATCTGAAAGAAACACTCGCATGCCATGCCACCAAAGAGACGAATCAAATACACTAATATAGAGAATTGGATAAAAACTACTTTCTCTCTCCATATATCGAAAATTTTCCAGATTAAGCAATGGATAAGTATTTCGATATTTGATCAATGGTTGATTGTTGAACAGTTGCTTATTTGATGTGTCAGCCAAATTGTTCCCATGCTTTAAGTTGGTAAAAAATATTCTATAACTCTGGAAGAGCAAACCAAACCAAACCTGGTGGTGTTTCCGATTGACCAATTATCTGCAACTCATTTTTCACTTTTGTTTTAATTAATACGGAGTCGTGTTAGACAAGTAACACAACAGCTAGCTAGTCTGCAATGCTGCTGATCACTTGTTTCTACCTTTTCATTCACGGAATTCCCCAGAATCCCCTCAGCTCGTTTCCGGGCTCAAGATTGCTTGTGATTTTCATTTGCTTGACTGAAACTGACTCGTAATTTCTGAATTATTTCTAAATCAATTGTTACCTCTCAACGAATATATTCCACTGATTACAGAAAAAAAAACGTCACGTTACCATACGAACATCCATCACATTTCCTCCTCCCAAACCTCATTTGTTTAGGCAATTAAAGTAATATAATAAACAAAAACCGAACACAAGCATAAAATGGGTTATTTTGATGTTTAAGTAATATACAAAATGTTATCATTTTTATAGAAGTAAAGTAAAGAAAAATGAATGGTTTGCTGCAACTTTTTAATAAGGAAACTTCGTTGAGAACATGCGTTGATTTGTAGTTTAGTTGGAATGAGAAGGGACAAATTTCTCAATTATAATAATAAAAAAAAACCCCGCTTCGGAAATTTCAGAATATTCCGTACTTTCTGTTTGTTTCTCTCCCTCCATTTCCCGCCGTACAATTTCTCTCCTTCACGTTTCCCAAATCCATCAGCCCAGAAAACAGAATCCTAGATTTCTCGCAGGGATGTCAGGGTAAATTCGCCCCGCATGCAGACAAAATATACGGGCTCTCCTATTTTCTACAGTTTCGCATTTTTGTTTTCAAAAACAAAATAATAATAATAATGAGAACGGGCTGTTGCTTGAGTTTTGAATTGGAATAGAAAGCGAGCCAAAGCCAATGCGCAAGACTCTCCTTTCAAATTTTAAATTTTGAAAATAGAAAAACCCTCGAAAAGGCAGATTTGTGGACTTGCTTGAAACAGGCAGAGCCCCATCCAATTACAAACTCACACGTGAAGAAACGGCTCGGGACGGCTGAAAACGATGGCCTTAGCCGGCTTCTCTCCTCGTCTATGTTACGTTTTTACTCGTTCAAAAAACCGTCGATTTTCGGAATATGAAATACGTATTCAACTTTGTTTCACAACACCACCACTTAAACTTATGCTTCCTTTGTTTTCGTTCTTTCCACTTCCGTTTTATTGACCACAATATCCCCACTTTCGAATTGAAAAGGACATAACTAGGTGTGGCTACAGTGCCAAAATCTGCCATGTTTAAGCCGTGTTATGTTTAACAATTTAATCGTGTTTTGTCGATCTAAAACAGTTTTAAACAAAGCCTCTGTTATTAACGAGTTCTAAGCATGTAATTACACTCTATAACTACATAATTAAGGAGTAAACGAGAGTGTTAGATTGGTGTTTAGAAAGAGAGATAATAATGAAGATCTTGTCCTGTAAAACTCATGAATCATGCCGGTTGTCCTACACGGGGACAAAAGCTGGCCTTTTCTCTTTGGTTTGTGTAATCTCTTTTCCTTGCTTTGCTTAGAAGGCATGTTGTGTCCCAAACTTTGGTCATTATTATTCCGGGGTACTTTGGTAATTAAACTTAATAGTTAATGACACACGGACCACCCAGTTTATAATAGCCTAGCAACAATCCATATTTAGCTAATTGTTACATCATTTATTTATAATATTTTATAGTTTATAGGATAAATTTAAATAAAAAGTCTAATTTATATATATATATATATATATATATATTATTAGCGTTGGGTCCATTATCCCGATCATTATTTTCCTACCCTACAAATAATAGATATTAGAGTTTGAAATATTAAATTGATATGAAAGTCAACTAAAAAATTGTTTGTTGACTGATTTTGAAGTTAATTACATCTTAATGGGATAAAATTTGACAAACTTGATAATGTTTGTAAATATGATTGTTCCTATCAATGAATTGAATGTAAAAATAGTTTGATAGATTTAATTAGGATAATTCCCCGAAAAGAAAATCAATAGGCCTTCAAAAGTTGATCAAATGGATAATGAACTTAATTAAAGAATAAAATAAACGCTTCCCAACAAGAACAAAAGGTCTTATTTTTACTATTTGATATTTTATTAAATAATAAATACTACCCTCTTTACATATTTAATTAGTCACGCGACCCGCGCAATATAAAATTGACTATTGATAGTTATAAATAACAAAAAGAAAAAAAAAAATCCCATATTTAACTATCCATTGGCATATGGTTTATCAAAAGAAAGAAAAATGAACATTTCGTAAGCATATTATATGACTAAATAGTTAAAAAACCTACCTGAAATGTGTAACTCTTAGGGACTGAAAGAAAAAACAAGCCACAACTCGGGGGAGGGAGCGGCCATCAATGGCGCTAGTCTTAGTAATTGCGAAAATTAGTCAAGAGAGAGGGGGCCAAATTCTTTTGAATTGAGAAGAAAAATTGAAAAAAATCGCGGCAGTTTCACAGGTTTTGACGAACTCAATTTTTGGTGGGCCGGACAGCACCTTATTGCTATTTCTTCCAAAAATTACAAAGAAAATAATACTTCTATTATTATTATTATTATTTAAAAAAATTTATATATATTAATGTGGATATGGTATTGGTATAGCTAACCTTCCGGTACCATTTGTATCGAAAATCGGTTTTTGTTTCAATTCACTTAAGAAAGGACGAAGTCTTTATAGATTCAAACTAATTAATGAGAAAATACGTTATATGGGTGTAGTATAGGACAGCGTATAAATGTATGGATACGGTATATGTAGAAAAGAGAGAGAAAAGTAAAAATAGGAAGGAAACGGGCGCTTTTAGTATAAGCCACGGACGCTTTCAGCCCTTATTCAATGCTTTACCAAACTCAACATCCTCATTTCTTCCAATTCCACACCTTTACCTCCACTCATTCCTCTGCCTCTGCAACCAACACAAACTCTCTGTTCTTTTCTTCTTCTACTACTACTACCATTCGGGCTCAGGTATGCTATTTAATTTCGAATTTCTTTCTCTGGGGACCGTAAAAGTAAAAGCCTTTGTTTTTACCTAGTTCTAAAGTAGAGGTTTTGTGTGTGTTAAGGAGATGGAAGGTGCTCTGAAGCCGAGTTTGATGAAGGAAATGGACATGAAATCAAGCCCACAAGCATCTACTGATGACTTAGGGGCAGTTAATGTTACCCCATATGAGGACGACTTCGTTAATGACTTTTTTGACTTCTCAAACGATGACGGTTTCGTTGAACCTCAAGAAGAAGATGAGAAAGAGAAAAATCATACGCCGCCTGTGCCTTTGAAACCAAAGGAAGAATTTGACTTGAACCAAAACATTAACTATGGCGATTTTGGACCCATACCGACAGGCGAAATCGCTGTCCCGGTACTAATTTATCATTTTCCGTTTCGGTTTTTTATTTAAAAAAAAAAAAACTGTTTTTTTTTTGTTTTTCAGGTTTTTCATTTTTGCTGGGTTATTTTGTTTGAAAAAGGTGACATTTATACAGGCAGATGATGTTGAAAACCTTGAATGGCTGTCTCATTTTGTGGACGATTCTTTCTCGGAGTACTCCTCGCCGTTTCCCGACGGAAATTTACCGGTGAAGCTCAAAGGGAATGTCTCTGGACAACCTGAAGCGGCACCTGTCCTGGGTAGCCCTTATTTCAACACTCCGGTTCCAGCCAAGGCTAGAACCAAACGCGCAAGAACCGGCGGTCGTGTTTGGTCTCTTGACTCTCCTTCTCTGTCAGACTCTTCCACAAGTTCAACTTCCTCCAACTATTCAAGCCCTTCAAGCCCTTTGGTCGTTTACTGCACTCGCGGCTCAATTTCCATCCTTGAACCAATGGAGAGAGGCAGAAAGAAGAAGAAAAAGTCCATGACGGAGATGGTCTCCCTGGCAGAGCGCACAGGTGTTGGCCTCGTCACCCGGCGCTGTAGCCATTGCGGTGTCGTGAAGACGCCACAGTGGAGGACCGGACCGCTTGGGGCCAAGACCTTGTGCAACGCTTGCGGGGTCCGTTTCAAGTCGGGCAGGCTCTTACCCGAATATAGGCCCGCTTGTAGCCCCACCTTCTCAAGTGAACTGCACTCCAACCATCATCGTAAAGTGCTGGAGATGCGACGCAAGAAGGAACTGCTGGGCCGGGCTGAGCCTGGATTGGCTCCACCAGTCGTGCGAAGCTTTTAAAAAATATTTAATTAATATTAAGCCAAATTAAAATAGGATTAATTAGGTAAAATAGTTATTGAACCCGATTTAGTTAAGGTAACTCGGATTGGGTCCGGTCCCGGTTCGGTTGGAATTAGTGTACATTTTGTCGCGGTGGGTGCGGTAGGTTTCCTGGGATGTAACTGATTAGAAGACTACTTTAATATGTATTAATTTTCTTTTTCTTTTTTAATTTTTTATTTTATAAAATTGAATTTTCAAGTGTGAGTGTGCGTGTGCGTGTGTATTTTTCTTTTTCTTTTTAGTTCGAATTATATACATATAAATGTGTACTTGTGAAGTGAGAGAAGAAACGACTGTCCATTGAGTGTGTTTGATGAAACCGTTCAACATTTTTCTTGGTGGCCGTTGGAAAGCAAGAACATTATGAATGGGAGAAGTGTAGGGTGTGCTTTATCCCCACGTTAATGAATTATCAAACTGATATTGCAAATCAGACGGTAGTGCATGTGGGTGTAGTTTCGTGATTGATGAGACGGTATTGGGGAACAATGGGGCCTTCGATGTTTAATAAACAAGTATCTTCCACGCCTCTCAGGGATTTTGATGCTGAGTTGGACTATCTCTAGTTGTTTCATCTAAATGGAACTTTTTGACAGGCCACTAAAGAAAGTTGAATATCCAGCGGAAGCACTACGCACATTTGAGCCATTAGAATTTTGAAAATCGAGATTAGCGCCATCGCCTTCCTTCTTATATTGCGGGCAACAATTTTGAATACTAAACACTAGCCCTTTTCATGTCAGTCAATCAATGTCTGCGAATATGATCCATGATCAACAGTGCCTACATGCACTAAATAATCGCTTATAATCAGTTCAGATTTTTCCATACAATTTGATGAACGTTGTAGTAACTTGGGTTATAAATGTGCCAGCCTATCACATTTTAGACGTCCTAAACGCAGAATCATTATTAGTAATTGACGACTCTGGCATACCACGATCAAACCTCAATTTTACCAATTTCTATAGCCTTAAGCCCTGCTCTGCCTCTGTCGTATCTCTCTTTGCCAGATTAAATTGAGATCAGTTCAGACTTGAAACTGGTTTCTGATTAAGATTCACATTTCTCGATCTCCGTTTCCCTTTTCTTTTGTTAAGCTTTTTTTCCACTTTCCGCTTTTAGGCGGTAAGATTTTTACGCCTATAATTGGGACATTTTCAATTTTGCACTCGAGATAATTCTAATTCTAAAGATGTTTGAGAACTACAAATATGCAACTAGAAATTATCAAAAATTAAAAAAAGGGTCAAATTCCAAATGTTCTCATGGAAAAAACTAGAAATTATCGAAACTGATAAGGTTTGATGTAATCTCTTGATAATAACTATTCAATATTGCTGCATCTTTCTGATGAGATAATCTTTTCATCTTATCAATCTATGAGAATCTTTACAGGAACCCCTTTTTGTCCTTTATGATTTGCTTATTTTATTCTTGATGGTTGTTTAAGAGCCAGAACAACCATATTCTAAGATATGCTCCAGACAAAAGTTTTAGGTCAAACTGCTTCGGAGTTGCTAACTTATGATTGAAATGTTAGTAAGTTTATTTGTAATAAACTTGTGTAGTTTAATCGTTGATCACAATGTGGGTGCCTGCCATATTTCAAACTCTTCTGTTGAGACTAACGTTGAAGCTCCAAGAGTCAAATACAAAGTCACTTTCCTATTACTTCATACCTTAGAGCAAACATAAAACAAAACAAAAGAAAAAAAACAGGGAACACTGGTCATCATCTTGTGCTGGCTTTGTACACTAACAAAATGATCATGATTGATAAGCTATTAGTCATGTTAGAGAGTTGGTTAATTTTATAAGCATTAGAACATCTCAAATGATCATGTGGGGCGCGCCGCTAATCACGTGCTGTTTAGGCCACCTTTGAAGAGATCATATGAGTTTGAGTACTTCACCAAGATCAAACTAATTTCAAACCTGTACAATAAGAACGTCGGAGGGAATTGGGAAAATTCCACTAAAATTGTTCCATTTATAATTGTTGCGTGGCAATCACGTGATGGGTATCTCCCACCTGTTCTCAACCACTCTCAGACGTCTTTAATAGGGCTAACATTAAAGTAAGTTGGGCAAGATCATAAATTGGCAACTTGTGCGGGAGACTCACAAGCTTACATTAGTAACAACTCATAGTGTGAGATCATATCAGTCTCTTGAGATTGGTCTCTCGCAGTGTAACATGTGCCGCATTCCACATGCGAACGTTTTTGGTAATTCTTTTAGATATAGCATCAACAAGCACGATGATAATGATGGCGGTGCTGGCGTGGATGACTCGACGTCGGTGGACATGTGTGTTTGATTGGTTAGTTGTTAGTTTGAACTAATTCTAATCAATTCTTTAGATCAATAAGTAGATATATACAATCACTCTAGAATAAGTTGAACACAACTAATTTGAAACCTACAATAATGTGCCACTTCTAACTATACTAAATATAACTTTCAAGTACAATTCTCTCATAGGTCTTAATGATTAGAAAAGAAAAAAAAAAAAAAGATATTTTATGTAAGAGTTGAAGCCATGAGACTTGGAAAGTTTTCTATTAGGAGATCAAATGTTATGGCATTGACGATGATGATGATGGAGATGAGAATGAACGTTTCGTCAATCAAAATATTTGTAACTTGAAAGATAAAAATACATTTAATAGTAAAAAAGGCCTTCAAATTTGTAGATAGTTCCATTACTCCACCTATTAAGTTGACCCTTTAAAATATTAGATACATGTAGTCTTTATATATGATATTCAGACGGTTTCTAATTTGATAAGTTCTCAATTCCGAATGAGAAGAGTTCGTATTTTAGGTCTAACAAGAGAGTTTCATTCGAGGAGGGATTTTTGAGTTCTATATTGAATAATTAAAGGGGGTCTAGAGGTTGAAAAGAATGCATACCTGTAAAGCCAAAAATGAACTTAAAGCCGGCTTTTCACTTGATGATCACTTGAGAAATGAGGATTACCATCTCGTGCACTCCACTGGAAAATCCAAGGGCAAAAAGTTGAATTGCTTCTTCTTCATTCCCATTATCTGCATAGACACATAGTAGTGAGAAGTGATTGTGCCCACCTCATCCTTCCTTTTTGACTCCGACGCTTAATAGTGTGTCTTAACCTCTACGCTCTTCAATGGATAATGATTCTATTCTTTCGTGGGCCAACTTATTAGTTGAGTTATTTCCAATGTTGGTTAAGATGATAATCTTCATACTTCACTGCAACTTTACAAAAAAAAATTGGCAACTTTAATTTCATCTTTCGTAATTTAAAGGTCTACGAAAGTTTGAGTTGATAAAATTGAATCTAACTTTTTGATGGTATACAAAAGTTACTAGAGTTTCATAGTCAACTTCAATAACAATTTCCATTCAAGAAATATAGGTGGTGATGATTTGGTTAGTCGTCATCATTAAATTCACGAGGATTCTTTCTACCAATAACCACCAATTCTATCATAGGACCTGAAAAAAAGAATTTAATTCTAAATTTTCATTCTAAAGGATATGCTTTTCTTTATATGGTATTCACATGTAAATGATTAATATATCTTTTTCTTTTTCTATAACGGTATATGAGATATATTATTTTTCTAAAGAGAACAATGAACTTTTTCTGAATAATTTCTTTTTCAAAATTCAAATGGATTCGTCTTCAATTATGATTTTTAGAGTAGGTTATATTTATAGGATGTAAGAGATTTAATAATTCAGAAATTCGTAATTTTACATACCAGCGTGATCAAATATGAGATACTTGTATAATATTTGTATATTTGTATTTTTTTTAAAATAAATTTTATGGCCCTCCTATCTTTGTGAGCAATGCACAGATACCAGTGAGCGATTAAAATTGCTTTTAAGCTTGTATAACCTCCCTTGCCTTAATCCTTTAGAGGTTGCTACATCATCGAGCTAATAATAAAAATTTTTAAAAATTGTTGGAAAAAGGCAGCCAATCTCGCCTATGTTAGCAATTTGAGAAGAAATACAATCTAAATTGCTATCTTTTGTGTCCCAATACAAATAGAGAGATATGCAAGTACTGTGAAGGACAATTTTATCTTCATCGTTGAAGAATCGGTGGATTAGGGAAGATAAAGATTCTCTACATTGCCATTTACTCCAGTTATGGGGGAACTTGGGAAAAAAAAAAGGGGGTTAAATAGATCTTTTTTTTTTCAGTGCATTAAAGACCCTGCAGAAAGTGACAGTTAGAAACGTGTGGTGTATTTAGAAGTGAATCTCTGATCCTGATCGTCTGCAAGATACGGAAGGTACGCTATTCCTTTGGGCCGTAAGATCTGGTTGCCACTAAGCCCAAAAATAGAAACCAAAGAAGGCACCTCCAGCCTAGCTCTGCCTAATCGTTGAGATTTGAGATATAAGAGACAAAAGAGGTAATTATTACGCACCCTAATCGGCTATTTGACGAAAATGGGCCACAATTCTAAATTTGTACATTTTCATCCAATTAATTTAGAAAAGGGTACATTTTATTAACACCTTTAAAGATTTTTTTAAAATTAAAAAGTGTAGATATATTCAATTGAAACTTTTATAAGCTTTTAAATACTCTATAAAAATCATGAGATATTCAATATAGACTTTTAAAGACTTTTTAAAAGTCTGTAAAAGTCTTGAGTTATTTAAACAATACTTTTTAAAGGTCTATAAAAATCATAAGGTATTCAAAAAGTTAATAACTTTTATAGACTTTTTATATAAAAGACTTTTATAGAATTTTTAGTATAAAATATAAATAATAGACTTCAT
>JANLJB010004533.1:3772-23774 GCA_026212285.1 Bursera cuneata
CTTGTTTTCTGATTTTTATTTTGTAAATGATTGAGCAGAGAATGAGAACATCGAAAACGAATCAAGAGGAGGAAGAGTACGACGACGACGAATTCATGTCGAAGAAAGAAAGCACTTCTAACAGCACTAAAGGTGCCAGATCCAACCTCTCTCCAATTCTATTTAATACGTGTTGTTGATTAAATAAATTAATTTCGTGTTTGGTAGATGGGAGAAACAGTGATAAGGCTAGCGCCATACGATCCAAGCATTCTGTCACTGAGCAGCGAAGACGCAGCAAGATTAATGAGAGGTATTCTTTTTTACTTACTGTGTGGGCAAAGTTGCCAAACTTGTTTACTATGAATTTTGAGTATGGATGTGAGAAATGATTGAATTTCAGTTATTTTTTAGCGTTTGGTGAAGTATAATCTGTTGTTTTCAGATTTCAGATACTGAGAGACCTTATTCCCTATAGTGATCAAAAGAGAGATACTGCATCCTTCCTGTTAGAGGTAATATGTGGGAGTTAATTGTTGTTTATATGTTCAGTTCAGTTAGTTGAGAAACTCTTGGTCTTCAAATTTGTTGAATTGAGTTTTGAATTTCCTCTGCAGGTGATCGACTATGTGCAATTTTTACAAGAAAAGGTAAAAAAGTATGAGGGTTCATACCAGGATTGGAGTTCTGAACCTGCAAAATTGATGCCATGGGTAAACTTCTGGTGCTTGATCTTGTGTGTGTCTCTGTCTGAGGTTTAACACCTATTTTATCTGGAAAATATGCAAACTGCTAGTGTAGCCTAAGACTCTTTTGTTAGTATCAATTATATTTGAGTTGAAAGAAAATTTAAATCGAGGATTATATTTTTCAAGCATCCTATCATGACATTGGCAATCATAAGATCTAGTCATTTTTTATTTGAATATATTAGTGAAATAGCAGTAACATGTATGGTACTCACATCCTTCTGAATTGTTTTCAAAGTGAAAAATAAGCCTATTGGGTGGGTATATGCTAGTACGTGTAATGGTTGTAAACTGTAAAAGTTCTGAACCTTCATAGATCGCAGTCAAAGAATGTAATATGAACATCTTAATCAAGTATTTCTGGAAATTAACATTTTTCTTAAGGAGACTTTTGATTATGATTCAAGATCAGAAGATGCATAGGCAGGTCTTATTTATGACAGATTTGAATAGAATGGTCTGATTTGTGGGTCAGTCAACAACTTAACATGGAAATTTGTCAAAAATTATGGAAGAAAGGGATAAAAATAAAGAAGAAAGTAGGAAAATTGTCATGGGCTCATGCTTATCCTTTACTTCCACCTAAAATTTGCCAATTTTATTTCATGTTAATATTTTCTTTTATTCAGCTATTTGGTTTGAATATAACAGTGCTTGTATCTGAAATGTTTTTCTTACGCTTATATGTTAGTAATTGATTTTGTTATGGTATGGTGGTTTCATTTTTATTTCCTTGTTTGGAGAAGTCCACTGTCCTTTGCTTTTAAACCTGTATAGAAGTCATGAAGATGGATTCTTGTATTGTAATTTTTTTTTTTTGGGTTGGAGGATGTTATGAATTTATTTTAACTGAAGTATCTTGGCGGCGAAGAGCAGTAGGGAGTGAATATCATGCTTGTTTCGCTTATAAACATCTCAGGTTAACTGATTACTCTCCTGTTTGTAATAGAGAAACAGTCACTGGCGTGTACAGAATTTTGTTGGTCAACAACATACCAAAAATGGTTCAGGTCAAGGGTCCATATTTCCTGGGAAATTTGATGACAGTCTTTCTCAAACGATGCTTACAAGCTTACAGAATCCATTAGAGTCTGATCCTAGCAGGGATGTTGCCTGCAAAATGGATCGGCAACCTGAATTAGCAAGCAAGGGAATTCCTCTGCCCATGTCTTCACAAGCAAACATGCCGCCTACTTCTGTCCGAAGTGATATGCTAGTGCATTCTCTTCAGGGACCGGTTTCTGATGCACAGTCAAATGAGTGCCCCTCTACCAGTGATATGATGAACCAACAAGAGGAGCTTACAGTTGAAGGGGGGACTATCAGTATATCAAGTGTCTACTCCCAAGGGTTGGTATTCATAGAACTTTATTACTTTTTGATATTTTTGATGTGTTTAAAAACTAACTATTATGATTTTCACAGTTACGCTAATTACCTGGTTGACTACTATCATTTACATATGAGAGATCTGAATTACAGTTGGGGTTTACTTTGGAATTTAGTATACAGTATTGAGCTATTGACCAGTTTTACTGTACAAATTAGCAGTCGTATACTGCTATCAGTCTGTCATTCTCGTCACTGTATATTAATCCCGTTACAGATCCAGTGAATTATCTTGAAGTCATATAGTACATCAGTGACTCATTGAAAAGCTGGTTATCTCTCTCCTCATCTTTTGATCAATGAGTTTTAGTAGGTCTTCTCACTTATTTCATTTATGGCAATGAAGCAAAAAGTATTGAGACTTTAAGACATGTTTTGTGTTATTAACCATTGAAGCTACGCTAATGAGTTTGTTCATTTATTCTGTTTTATTTTTCTTGGTTTTTGTTTTCTTATGCTTAGGTTCAGTTTGTTTAGGCTTATTCAAGTAGACTTATGTAGCTAGACCTTATGAAAGTAGAACTTATAAAAATAGAGCTTTCATTGAAAATTATTAGTTGTTTGGTTGGATAAATATATAAAGTATTCTCTAATATTAAATTATCTAAAAGATTTTTATTATAAAGAAAGAATAAAGCAAAAAATCTAAAGTTAAATAAGGGTAACTTTGATTTTCAAAACTTTGAAATGCTTAAAAAGAGCTTCTTGGAAAAGCCTCAATTTAAGTTTCTCTTAATAGACATAAAACAATTTATTTAATCATTAATAAGCTCTTCTTAAACGACAATCAATGATACAAAAGAATTTTAAAGGAGTTTGTAGCATTAAAAGAGCTCTTTTGGCCAGTAGAGAAGTCGAAACATATGCTCTCTTGATTTCTTTGGATGCTGTCAGTTTTATTCTTTTTCTCCATGATTATGTTTGTATTTTGTGTTAAATGTATAGGGGAAATTTTACAGTTCTTCTTCTATGTTCAAAAATTATTTGAATGTTTGAATTATCTGTCCCGATATGTTGGCTGATGGGAAGCTCAAGTATTTGTTCTTTGAATTATAAATTCTTTTTACCAGTTTCTTGTTTCAAAAATAGTCTATTGATCAGTAATATTATCACATTTTTTTCCTTGGAAGTTTTCTAAAAAATTTGGATGCTGAATTGCAAGCTGCTAATATATGTTAAATTGGTACCTAGCAGGTTGTTAAACTCTCTGACTCAAGCGCTGGAGAGTGCTGGTATAGATCTGTCACAGGCCAACATTGCGGTCCAAATTGATCTTGGGAAGCGTTCAACCCGAGGATTGCTGTCTGGAACTTCCATTGAGAAGGTGAGTGGCATAATGACTTTGATCAGCGGGTGCGTGGGTTGGTTAAGAGGGGTTCAATATAGTTCTTAGTCTTTGGGGTGGAACCTTTTATTCTATTGCAAGTTTACACAGATACCTTTACAGCTATTAATGTTGATTTGGTTGACTGATCCTGCTTTCCAGGATCCTCAAAATCTCCCCTCTAGCAATCAAGGAATGGCAAAACTTAGGGATTTCAGCAGTGGGGAAGACTCGGATCAAGCACAAAAGCGGTTGAAGACGTAAGACTAGTATGGCATAGGCTGAGTCATTATTTTTGCATTTTGTTTTTTCTTATGCTCTTCTTTCTTTCTGTCTCCTTTGCTTTCCTCCTCCTATTATTGTACATGCCAGCATTTGGTTTTCCTGGGTTCTTATGGGGATTTAATGGGACTCATGTTTAGAGCTATTCCCTTGAATTATATGTTCTTTCATGTAGTTCCTCTTGTGATTTACGTTCAGGGAATGCCATTTCCTGTATTGGCTTGTATCATATACAAAATGATTTTCAAATATATGAAATGAGCCCGTTGGCCCATTTACTTGGATATGGTCTTAGCTGTTTGTCATATGCATTTTGCGGCCAGTGCTTAAGCTGTAACCCGAACCTACCAATTCAGCAAAAATGAAGTTTAGATGTTTGTTCTGGTGTTCACTAAAAGATGAATTCGTCTATAAATGAAATTAGTGCAGTTTGTTTGTTTTTGTAAACAGTAATGAATGTTGTGTACTACATAAGGAGTTTTAAACGGAAGAATTAGTAGCAATTTTTTAGGACCCTGGATGGGGCGACACTGGTATGGTATCAGGCATGGAATGGAATACTTAACAGCTTATAAATGTACACGTAAGGTATGAAGCAGTGTCATAAGCACTAGAAGTGGTTAAATAATTGCTTTCTATTTGGAATAAGATCATGTATCCATATACTATTAGAGTACAAAAACTTGTGTCAAGGATTTTGATAGGATTATACAAAATTGTTTCTAGGGCCTTCAATCCAATGTGATCGATCCCCCAAATTTGGGTTTCAATCATCTATATTGCATAGAGTTAGCCATTAATGATTTATTTAACCATCATACAACCTTTAAATTGAAGAGTGACAGTATTTGAACCCACTTACAAGCTAAAGAGTCCCATCTTTAAATTTTGAGGAACACAAATTTGTAATAAGAAAAATAGGGGAAAATGGATCAATGACTTTGTTAATTCTTATAAGCATCAAACCTTCTTCTCTCAATTACTTATTACTTCAAGGCTGAGCTCAACAAGCATTTGTGAAACATTTTTCACTTTCGTGGCTGATAATTAAATGAGTTTTAACTTCCATGGATTTCTATTCAATCCCTCTCCAACACTCTCCCCCCTCTCCGGCACCTCCGGCTTCACCATGTACTCCAACGACTCAAGCAAGATAACATATGGAACATTAGATTTTGAGTATCCTCTTTATTACGTTACATTACATATTTCTCAATCTCTTATCAAATTGAATTTCCTATCCAATCGAAGAATCAATTTTTTAGAAGTATTTAATTTCCTTAACGAGATAAATTAACAAATAAAGGTGCAACTTGGAAAGTAAAAGTTGGGCGAATCCAGCTTACACAATGCACGGGCTACTTCAATATTATGGTGATTATAGAGGACCCTGTTATCAGCCCAATGATAGTAACAGGCCTGCTTACACATTAAACTGAAGGGGAAAAAATATATATATATATATTAAAGAAAATTAGAAACTAGACTGCATTTTTCAAACTAAACTTACCGACTCTTACTGGGAAATTTTCAGTTAACTTCACAACTTCTTTAAAACATTTATTTGAAAATTTAAACCTGATCAGCAAAATTATAATTGCTCCTAGACTTATTGTTCCCAAATCCCATACAACAGTACACCTCCGGACTAACGGGTCCAATGAAATTGGAGAAAAGCAGCAATTCGGGATCTGGATTTGCTCAAGGACAGTGCGTGGAGTTATATATATATATATATATTAATGGTCAATTGTTTATTTTCAAGGAGTTACATAGAAAATTTAGCAGCTACATGAAACCCAAGTGGATCGCTCTCACATCTTTAATGATATTTGTGCAATTGTCTGTCCAAACAAATTAAATGAAAATAAAACAATAATTAATTATTTTACATGTGATTGATTAACGTCCTTACTCTTGGAATTTGATTGACAACACTAAATTATTGCAATTGTCTTGTTTTTGGTTTTTTTGTTTTATAAAATCATCTTATTGACAGTCATGATCATGATCGTCAATACCCTTGATACTCACACGCAATCCCTTCACAATTAATTATTAATTTCTCATTTTCTTGCAGGAACTTTTACCGTATATCCTGATGCATTGATGATTGAACTATGAAGCATTCTCCTTTACTGCAGAGGGCTTTTTCTTCTTTGATGATGGGAAAATTGGGGGCAAACATTCCTGTGGATTGGAATAGAAGTAGTCCTCTTCTTTGGGCTTCCCTGTAACTTGAAATCTTTGCGTGGGGCCTCCCATCCTATCTCCATGAGCTGCCTTCACCGATTGTGAAAATTCTTTCCAGCTCAGTGTTCCATTTTTGTATTGGTCGATCAAACGTACTAAAGCAAATCTGTCTAGATTAATCGTCACCTTGTACCCCAAGTATCTGCAAATTTTAAAATGATTTAAGGAACAATTAATGATTACTTGAAAACTTTATGTATATAAATTCAGGTAAATTTTTACACCTTCGATGACCTTCAACAACTTTAGCCATGTTTCCTCCATAGGTTGGCACGAAAATATCACTTGCCAATGATACAATATAATCCAGTGCTGCCATCTGGTTTGAATGGTTTTTGAAGGGTTCGAGGTCTGAGGGTTTCAGTAAGCTTTCCTTTCTAACCTGTTAATTAAATTCTATTAATTAGATAGCAAGAAATGATACGAACAAATTGAGAATGCTCAATTTTATGTGTAATGATTGTGTGGAAATTAATTATTGTTTGAAATTCGATGAATTTTTAACTAACCAAATTCGGATAACTTGCTTTGAGTCCTGCCATTCTCCTTTCTCCTCCGTATATTTCTCCGGCAGCAATATAAATTCGGATATTAGTGCTAATTTCCAATGCCCGCAACGCAAGTGCTGTTTCCTCGGGCGTCAAAGGGCACGAACCCGATCGTCTTTTGTGCACAGCATTTATTTCCTTCTCTTTCCACCACGGATAAGCATATCTGACATCAATTATACCACACAAAAGTAAAGCTTATATATTTATTTTTTAAAATCTTTTTTGTCTATGTAATTTTGTTATGATTGGTAACATTTATTTGAATTTCGTTCAATCAAAAACGTCGTGCATGCATGCGGCAATTACTCTGAAGTGCATGGTAATTACTACCTCATTTTTGTCAACTCTTTCGCCTCTTCTTTGGTGCAACCTTCGGTGCAGCCCGAGAAGGCTAACATATCCATTTCATACCTGAGATGAAGAGCCAAGAAGGGGCCATTTTCCCTTAGAATCCTAACAAGCTTCTTGCCAACCTCCTCTATTGGGCTAGCAAATCTCAGAGCTTTGTACATTACTCGACAGCGCAGCTTCTGAATCTCTTCAGGAATCTCATTATTGGCAAGTCTAGCATCAGTCTTTGTGAAGTGCACCACCTTATACTTTTCAAAACGAGGAAGAATCTGTCCTCAAAAAACTAAATATATATTAGCGCATCCAATTAATCAAAGATATATATCTGAGGATCGGAAAATTAGAAACCTACCGTCTTTTTGTAATATAACATGCTCGACCAGCTCGCGGGGGCCATGGAATAGAGTGGATCTATCTCTAATCTTCTCTTCTCCGCGAGAGGCAGCTGTTGAAGTATCCGAACCTGATCTCTCAATGATTTGATGAAGTAATCAACATCAAATATATCTTCGAACTGGCTGCCAATGTGGAAAATTTAGAGATCAAACTATATATTAAATCATGTTATTCTAGTTAAACGATCGATGGAACATAAAATATTGACCGACCTTCCGTCACGCCAAAACGAGATGTGATCCATTTCAGGAACTATTAGTGTGAGATTCAGATATCTAGCAATAGCAACCATGTCGCATATCTGTAGAACACAAGCAGAGGATAGTTAAGTACGTTATGTATTCGTTATTCAGGATTAGGATAAAGGGAAATATGTTGAAATTGTAGGAAATTACTCACACCAGCTCGCATTTGATTTAATCCTCCATTAGGAGAGATCATCAGGTATCCTTTGTTCTCGTAATACCCTGAAAAACGGTTACATGTTTTCAGAAGTGGATTGAATGCAATTGAAGCCATGATCACATGTGAAGTATATATATATATATAAGCAAGGAACTTACTTTGACGGGGAAAAGAAACTGAACGAGGCTGACGATACTTCATAGCTTTGGCCTCCATATTGTTCTGAAATGATGACCACTGTAATCTACAAACCCAAAGAATAAACATCGTCGCTCCTAGTGCCCACAAAAAGTTGCATTGATCTACCCGAGAAGACTTGGGAAAGCTCAAATTACTCTTCAACTTTTCAGCTGTGATTACTGCAACTATATTATGATTCATATTATTACATGGCTTCTGCTTCTGCTTCAGCTGTAAATCCACAGATTCTGACTCTTCACAACCCACCTTGCTGTTTGCCATATCCTCACCGATCTAGAATCTCTTCCAAGTTGCAAAACACCTCTAGATTGCTTATGCAAGCATGCACCACCAATTTTCCAGCTTAACTTTTTATAAACTAATTAATGAACATGCGTTGGCTTTGATCTTGACATTTAATAATGAGCGAATGTATAGTTTCCCGACCAGAATCCGGCGAGTAGTAACCGGAAAGCTGGGTCTAGGAGGCACTAATCAGCATGCAGAGACGAGAAAAACGTTAGTGTCTTTTTAAAGCTCTAGGAGAAATATGGTTCTATTTCAATGTGTGCGACAGGAAAACCCTAATTAATGTCATGCCTCAGCTATTAAATCCATACTTTATTATTGGCCGTGACTTCATGTTATTTTCTTTTGAAAGCCTACCACTCTTCTAATTAAAGTTGTGGGACTCCCTGATTAAAATATAAATGACTCGATCAAGGAAGTGTAAAACAAATTGTTTGTGATCCAATAAAAGCAAGATTTGGATATGTTTAATTTGAGGCTCCAAGATTAATATACTGTAATCAATGTATCTTTACTGGATTGTATTAGATTACATATATTTAGTTGTATTATATATATATATATTTAGAAAGCATTTTACTGTATCAGTTTGATAATGCTTTTGGGTTATGATTGTATGATTTAATGGATCTCCTAAATATTAATTATCGTCAATCACCAAGTGTGAGATCATGAAGCGAAGTTATATTTACTCGAATGATATTCTAGACTCAAATCCAGTTCGATCTGTATATGGTATTAGAGGTAAATATTTAAAGATTTTTTTTTTGGGTCATTAACATTACCTCTTTAAATACAGCAGAAAGGAACATCAAAATCATTATTAAAATCTGCTCAATAATCGCATTTTATATAATTTAAGCAAAGAAATGTGATTTGGGAATCTGACAAGTGATATGCTCAATGAATTTATCATGATAACATCTCATATTAATTACTGATTAAGATAAGGAGGATGAAATAATTGACCAGTCCCATGTGATATTAATAATGCATAACTTAAATCAATGCGGTGTATTACTTGATGCTGGATATGTTTATCGCTTTGGACTACATAGAATTAAGCATTTATAGTTATTTATTATGTTTTATATAAACATGCATTGGAAATTAATATTCTCCCAAAAAAAAAAATGGAGGCGTGCCCATTTATCACCTTCATTAGATAGTATCCGATATATATTAATCCATATTATTAACATGTATGAATGTATCCAAAAAGAAATATATTCGGTAAATAGATATAAATTATTAATATATTCTTCTTGAATGGCACGTTAAGTGATGCGACATTAATATATAACTTAACATATTTTATCTCTTATTATTTATAAAATAATTATTTTTTTCTCTTAACATATTATTTAAGATGAGATTGAAAGTTAATGTTTAAAGAGCAAAATTTATTTCCAAAAGCGACATTTGGCCCTCATTGAAGACCAAGAAATTCCAGTTCTCTGTCAGTTATTATATCCATTAATAGTTGAATATAAGAAAATTATGTACTAAATTTATTTGTGCCAAAACAGTAGATTGAATATCCGTGCTTGCAGTTAACATCAAACTAGGGTTTTCCAAACCTCCAGCAGCCAGTTACAAGCAAAAAGGAAAAATATTATTGTTACCAAATTGACTTGACAATCTAGCGATTACATTTCATAGGCCACCAGTAACATATGGAGAAAATCAATTGGTTCAGGAGGCATTGAGTTGTGGCAAACATTCTTGTGGATTTGTATAAAAGTAATCCTCTTCCTTGGGTTTAGCTGGAATCTCGAGTCTGTTAGTTGGACCTCCCCACCTATTTGCATGAGTTTCCCTTACTGCTAGGGCAAATTCATTCCAGTTCATCATTCCATACTTGTACTGATCAATCAAGTCCACTAGAGCCTTCCTGTCTAAAAGAATTGTTTTCTTGAACCCCAAGAAGCTGATTAAAAAAAAAATAATTATAAAATTATGAGCACAAATATGTCTTTGACTAAGATGAATTGTCGTTATGATTTAAAGAGGTAATTGAAGAACAATACCGTCGATGGCCTTCCACGACTTTTGCCATGTTTCCTCCATAGGTAGGAACAAATATATCACTTTCAATTGCTACGTAATAATCCAATGCTGCCATCTGATTTGAGTGGTTCTGGAAGGGCGCAAGGTCTTCAGGTGGCAGTAATGTTTCTTTCTTGACCTGTTTTTTTTTTTTTTTTGGATATAAGAAGCCAGAGAAAACATATAAATTAACAAAGGCAAATTAAATCCGGTATGCAAATATACTAATAAGTTAAAATTTGTTACCAAATTTGGGTAAGCTAGTCTCAGAGTTGACAGTCGCTTTTCTCCGCCATATATGTCTCCAGCAGCTATGTAAACTTGCATATTGTGATCAATGCCCAGTGCAGTCAAAATGAGAGCAGTTTCCTCAGGAGTTAAAGGGCACAAGCCAGCTTTTCTTTTTGCCACACCATCTATCTCTTTTTCCTTCCACCAGGGATACGCATATCTGTTGTTAACATCATCGTGCATGACATCAAAGTGAATTACTGAAGGAATGTTGTTAGCCAATTGGCTGCTTAAGTACTAGTGGATAATTACTTAGTTTGCTGAAGAAATCATGAAGAATCCTCACCTCATTTTGGTCAACTCGTCTACCTCTTGGGCAGTGCAACCTTCGTTACAACCAGAGAAAGCTATCATATCCATTTCGTATCTGAGATGGAGAACTAGGAAAGGCCCTTTTTCCCTCAGAACCTTAACAATCTTCTTTGCCAGCTCTTCGATTGGAGAAGCAAATCTCAGAGCTTGATAGTTAACTCGACAACGAAGCTTTTGAACCTCTTCAGGTATCCCATTATTAGCAAGCCTACCATCAGTTTTCTGGAAATGTACTACGCCGTATATCTGGAAGCGAGGAAGAATCTGAAGAAAAAAAAAAAAAAGGTGTCATGAAATCGAACCTGGCCTAGACAATAGAAGCACGTAGAGTCATCAACAAAAGGGTTGGAGAAACGTACGACGTTGTAGTAATATGACATGTTAGACCAACTAATAGGGGGCATGGAATAGAGTGTTTCAAGCTCAACTTTCCTCTTGACCACAGGAGGTAGGTCTTTTAGTATTCGAACTTCATCCCTCAATGAGTTGATGAAATAATCCACGTCAAATATATCAGAGAACTGACTGTAGTCATTCCAGAAAGATGTGTTATCCATTTCAGGAACTATTAGAGTAACGTTTAGAAATCTTGCAATGGTAACCATGTCACAAATCTGCAGAGAACCACATGATCAGTAAACATAAATATTAACAGATAACATATAAATATATATACATATGATATAGCAATGTTAACATGCGAGCAGAAAGATAAAATACTTACACCAGATCGCATTTGATTCAGTCCTCCATTTGCGGAAACCAGCATAAATCCATTATTGTGGTAATATCCTGGAGATGGTGGCAGAAGGATCTCTCAGTCTCAGATGGATTGACAAGATATATTGATACATACTCATGCTTATAAATGTTTTATATGTGTAATTAAATTATATATACCAACTTGACTACTATTTTCTTCTTCTCTACAATGTGATTACACGTATATAGAGTGAATATACTTACTTGCAGGAGGTAGAGGATACGATAATCCACCTTTCCCCGCTGGGGCCAAAGCATTACCGATTGCTCTCAGCTGCAATGCAATTGCCCATAGCAGCACCATACCAGTGACACGAACCAGCCACCACTGGATTCGAGCCACCCGGATCCGTGCAAGAAGCATACTCTTCAACTTCTCAGCTTGGACCATTTTAATATATCTCAGTTTCATCTTGTAAGTATAGGGTTTCTCCTCCTTCTCATCCATAACATAGTGATCAACCTGATCGTAGTTGACCTTGTCGTAGCCCATCTCAATTTTTTTTTTTAAAATGTAATAATATGGTCTAAAAAATACTATACTATTCAAAGCAGGTTGCAACAAAGAGCATAATACAATATTTACTAATGAGCTTGTTTATAGTACTGGAAAAACCTCCTTACAAAGAATTCATATGATCATATCACGAAAAGAAAAACGATAGGTTTTAAAGATTTTGAAGAAATTCCCAGAAAACTGAATTGCTAGTTCACCACAGGGAATTTCTCCAGAAAGCTGTTCCAAGACTCACCTGGAAATTTGTATACATTATTTTGCGAAATTATGTCCATTTTAAAACAGTGATTTATCCTCCCACTGATGCCCACTACTTGTTTTTAGTCACGTGGAATTGATTTCCCTTGCATGAAAGATGAATTAACATCAGTATTATTCAATAAACTTTATTGTTATTATTATTATTATTATTTAATTCATTTTCTACATTTATACTGCTATTGATTGTTATTAGTATTTATTGTAGCTCTATCTAGATTTGCTGGTGGTGCCCATTGTCCTGTATGTTGGCAAATCTCTCTTTTCCAATTTTTTTCTTTAGACGCACCAAAGACATATACCTAGTGTAGTCAATAATTTATCTCGAGAACTAAATTCAATCTCAATTATTTCAAATGCATATTGAGATTTTGTATGACCAATTTGTCCTGATGTAAATATGTTTTGTGTCAATTGCATCATAAATTGAGCATGCATAATTCAGGTAAGTTTAACATCTACTATTGATATATGTAAAATTGATTGAGTGTCTTATTCTTTTCGTTTTCATGGTCGGGGCAAAAATGACTGAACCCAATTGCTCAGTTGACAACTTTGACGCGTATAAATTTATTTCCTGGGAACTCGTAACAATCATTGCATGAATATTACAATTAATTGGTAATAGAATAAAGTAAAGAGATTAATAGCGAGAAAGGAGAGATAATAGATATCCTTTATTATTATTTTTTTTATTGTTCCATGAAATATGAAATGTGGAAGTAATACAATTCAAAAATACAAAACCCATCCTTGTCAAGGCGACAAAGCAGTTAAAGACACAGAATTGGTATTACCCATGTGGCTTTCCTCTCATTGTGATTTCATCCTGGTCGCAAGCAAAGTGTAATGTGACTTCAAGAGCTCTAGACTCAGGTGCTTCGTCCAAGGAACAAGCAAAAAATTTCACCAGCACAACCCGTAGCAATACACACACAGCAAGATTTTACCTTCAAGTAGTTCCATCTTCCTCAACATCAGTCAAATTTCAATAGTTAATCAGGTGGATACGCATTTTGATCGAATATCCCTGAACTTGAAGCAGGATAGGTAGCCTAAAGCTAATAATACCTTCACTAGGTCAACATTTCTTCATCCTTCACGCAATTCTGGAAAACCATAATTTCATCATTGCCAATTGCAAAGAGGAGGAAAAGAATTCTTCCACTTAACTCTTACCAGAAAGGCAAGGAGCAAGTAATGTCTTGAGTTATACCTCGCAAGCGCTCACAACCTGCAATCAAATACAACCATTGTTAAGAACTCATAAGATAAAAGCAATTCTGAGAGGTGAGAATTATAAAATTACAGAGAATTTTAGCATATAAAATACCTAGGGCACATCATACTGGGGAATTTTAACGTTTGGCTGTGTTTTGGAATAGCCTTCCTACAAGCCTGATTTATTTGCTATTCCTATAAATCCCCATAACTTTCATCAGAAATGCGTAATCATAAGCAGTTTCCACACATTGACTATAGCGGCCACCTTCACCAAAATGTCCTCCATTCATGTTTGTCTTCAGAATGACTGAGTGAGAGCAAGCAGAAGAAGTATTTTCCCGTACCTTGGCCACCCATTTGGCAGCTTCCCAAACTCCAACTCTGTAAATGAATTTTATATTTTAACAAAGTGAGTTGGCGGATGCATTGGACATATGTACGCAAGCATTAGCATGAAGAATATATGCAAAACTGGACACTGCAAGGTAGAATATATGTGCTAAGGTAGTTAGAAATGACAAGAAACAGGAGAGTGAAACTGCCTTGAGTCATGAATTGATGCTGTAACAAGCATTGAAGGATGGCAAACACCAGAAGGAATGTTATCATAAGGAGAATAACTTCGAATGTACTCAAATTGAGACGGTATTTGAGGATTTCCAAATTCTTCATAGTCCAGAGTGCTGAGAGGCAAACTGGGATCTAGCAATGTGTTGCATATATCAAGAAATGGTACCTGACATAAATATTATACCCAAATGTCAATTACAAGATTTTAACAGCACAGGAAATACTAATAGCTCAAATTATCAATAGCGGATACCACACTCTTTCTTTTATCATCATAGAGAAAAAGAACATAGTTCAGGTTATTAGTTTCTTTTTCTCTTCCTCGATGACAATGTAGAGCAAAAATCATTAAATACGAATGACAGTTAATTTTGAGGGCAAACAAAAGGCTCACTCAAATGAAGAATATGATATTTTCTGTTACATAAAAATTAGTTTTAGAGGGCCTATTTCATATTCGATATCTTCATTTTCCTATGAATCCTATTTTAGGTAGCAACAAGAAGGTAGCAATACAAAAGACTTCTGATCCAATTGGTTCTCAAGAAGAAAAATCTAAAGGAAAAGAAAATTTTGAAGATGAGATATATTTGTACCCAGATTATTATTATTATTTTTTTAATTTTTAAAGCTTTCCTTTCTTTTCTTTTCCTTTCTTTTCAGTCTTGAGGAGCTTAAAGATCTAAATTGGAGAACCTCAGGTTGCAAATGTTGGTTTAGTCTTACAAGAATTAAACACTAGTAAAGGAAAAGTAAACTTTCGCTGTAATGTCTAACCTTCAAAATGGCAGCACGAAACAATTTTGGGTACATATTTATAGCTGCCCCCACAAGAACACATCCTGCACTGTATCCAATGGCACCTAATTGATCTTTACAAACATAGCCCTCATTCACCAAGTAGTTTCCACATGATATAAAGTCATAAATAGAATTTCTTTTATTGAACCCACTGCCAGATTTATGCCATGATGAATCAGCACCACCACCACCACCCCTGGCCCAAAAAAAAATGTCATTTGAAATTTTAAACTCAAGAGTTGTACAATGAAATCAACAATAAATATTGATGATGATAATCAAAGATATAACTAAAACTTCATAGAAACAGGCAAAACAAGACTCCTAAATGTGGAAGCTTTAGTTTCACAGAAAATTTCCAGTGCATACTGCCAGTTTGATCATTTTAGCTTTACAGAAAAGATTAGCTTTTGCAGAGTGCATTCAGAGTATCATTGCCAGTGGTCAGTAAGAAAATTATAATAAAGAAAAACCCAATTGACCAACCTGACATCAGCAAATGCCACCACCCAACCACGATCAAGTAAACTCAGACGGTCTGCACACCAGCTTTTATCCAGCACTTCCCCGTATGCTCCATAGGCTAGTAAGAGTCCAGGAGATTGACCTCTCTGCCAGGATTTCTGAGAGAACACAATTGTCAGAGGAACCTTGCCACCATCATGGGATACAACTTCCTTCCTCTCAGAACAGTAGGCACTGGAAAAGGCCTTCCATTTCTGCAACCCACTATTTTGGTAATTTTTGTCCTCACAGTCATGTATGTCAATAAATTTATCGGTGTCTAGCTCACATGCAGCTGAATAGAATCTAGCATTACCATAAGCACTCCCTATTTCTTCTTGATGAACAACTGAGGATGTTTGTCTCGACATGTCATAGTCAACGATCACATCAGGCATCTGTACATTCCAACAGAAGGTTACAGTAACTTCAAGAAATTAAATAATTGTCATTTTTATCTCTCTCTGATGCAGAGTCAGAAGTTGGAAAACTATTAAAATAATGCCTGGGATGCCCATCAACCAGAAGGCCAGGGCACTTGTAGTAGTGCCTCAGATATCCTACTACTTCTGTGATAAAACTGGCTACCATAAAGAAGAAAGAGATAGGGCTTTAGCTTCAAAGCATGACATATAAGTACTGTCAATCTAGTCAAGCTTAATAGAAGTTATACCACTGGAGATGAAAGAACTGCACGGTATACAGAGCTCATGAAGTCATGGTTTGAGCCAGGAAGGATACTACATGAACTTGACGGCAGAGGAAAAAACCATGGATTAAGATGCTCAATCTGCATCTGATGCTGCATAAGAAATCAGGACGAATTAGAAATTAACAAACATGATATTAAACTGAAGGTGGCAGTTTTTAGCTGCATTTTTCACCATTTTTCATGTTTTCATTTTGGTTTGAGTGCCTTGTAGAACATGAAAAGCCTATTTGGATTGTTTTTTCTTTTGGAAATGGAAAAAACATGTAGTCAAAATACAAGCTCAAAAATGCATTGTTTTAAAAAAAGTTATACTTTATGAGAAAGAACAATAAGTTGTTCTTTATTCTCTCTTTTGTTCTATTTACTTTTAATGCATTCTTATTACATAACACATAATCAAATACATTAATGACAAATAAATAAACAAATCTTTCATTTTCATTTTTATAGGGAAGTTTCTAAAACATAAACATAAAACTCATCACCAAACGGAGCTGAGTCTTCTTTTCATTTTGGGTTTTTCAATGTACCATATGAAATTTGTATGTGTGTATGCAGGGGGGTTTGACCAATATGAAACTGAAAGTAAGAAAAATAAGCACACCACAAGAAAATCAGTCACCAGAGGTCCGAACATAACAATCAACAACATTGCAAAATAGTTAATCCATTACATTCAAATTATTGTTTGCCTATGTATTTTGGCTTGTTTTAGTCCATTACGCAATCTATAAACCCATTATTTTACACGTTGATATGAATAGAAAGTGATAGAAAATCATATTATCATCCACATTGAATTTGCACCTCACAACAGCTTGTTTAAATGCAAGAACAGGGCATAAAACCAGTTCATCAGATGAACTGCTATCGTGTTGTAGTGTTGCTTTAGATGCTCTTTTATGGCCGAGGTGATTAGTATGAGCAAATCCAGGAAGTCATAGATACAGACTAACCATCACTTGCACTATGCTATCTGCTCAACTTCAAAGAACGTTTTGTTTTTGTCCCCTGTTGTTCAAAGATCTTTTAATTTACAAGAAATTCCTACCTTTGTTTATGCAGATGTAGAAGTTCATTTGCATTTTATAGGTAAGTGCTTAAATATTGAAGCAGAGTTATACCTACGAGAAATGATACAAGTTATCTTACACATCGCATAATATGCAAGAAAAGATATTTGTTCTTTAAGTTCAGAACACGGTCACTAGAAAGAACTTCCAGTCTTTCTTTGCTAATATCACATTATTTTCCTTGTTTTACAAGATGTTGAATGTGTCATGACAGAATTCAACTTCATTAAGTAAAAGAAGCAACAACGAAAGGAGGAAATTATAAACTAATATAGTATAAAGGTGCTTTTGATGATTCTTTGCACTTAAGAATTTAATAAAGCAGAAATATGATTACCATACAATCAGAATTGATTGGTAAACTGATGGAACATAACAAGGGGACTCCTTTCTTACTAAGAAAGAGGACCAGATGTCCATTAAACATGTCCATATCTTGTAAGCTGATATCTTCACCTGGAAGAATTATATTCTGAGAAGAAAACAGATGTATGTCAGGAGGAAAAAGGATTGGCATGTATATATATATATATATATAAAGAGTCAGTTAAAAATATACCTGCCAGTTAGATGAGTGGATTTCTTCAACTTGGCAAGTAGCCAAGTAATAATCTCCGCCAGACCATCCCTCATTTTCACTAAGAGGAGCATTTGTGAGAATATAGAATAAACCACAGTGATGTTCCAAGAAATACTGTACCCCAGAAACACGTTTATGTATCTTTTGTAAGCCACCTAATGGCCTGGTTGCATCTATCACATAAACCTGTAATAAAACCAATCGGATGTAAACCTCCCAAAAGGAAAATAAATTACCGTAGATGTTAAGAGGAAACAAAATGAATAGCTAAATTCATTCCTCAGAAGAAGTCCTTGAGTTTGAATTCACAGTAATAAACTTGCCATCTTTGGTCCTTGTTATATCCACACAAAACCTGGAATCACCTTCTGAAAATATCAAGATATCATCTGTATTATCTGATCCTAGTTTGGTGCAGAGGACCCTGCCCGGAAAAATAATGAACATGAGAAAATACCCTCAACTCAGAAAAAAAGGCTGAGTATATGGTGACAAGTTTGCCTGCTAGGTCGTTGATTCTCATCAGTGGTTGTATAAAAGAGAGTCTTGCTATCTTGAGCCCATGCCAAGCTGACAACTCCATCAACTGGTAGCTTTGGAAGTATATATCCATTTCTAAGGTCCTTAATTTGAAGCATGAACTGCTCACAGCCAGTGGTATCAAGTGTGTATGCTAGAAAATTGTGGTCTGGAGAAACTCGACATGTACCCACATGAACATAACCTATAACACAATCATACATGTAAAAAATTTAGCCTCACAACAAATAAAATATGATCACAACTATCACATACATACAAGCATCCATGAGGTTTCAAGGCCAAAGGTAAGTGAGGCATGAACCTCTTTAAGGGGTTTATTAACATATTCGTAAAGAAGGATCAATACATCACATTGGCGCTCACAACTACTGAGTAATTTAATCAGCAAGACTTACCATATTTTTCAGCAACTTCATTCCAGTCAAGCAAAATCTCTTCCTTGGCAGACCGTCCACTCACACTGCGAAGAATAGTCCTTGCCCAACCACTTTGCTCGGTTTCTAACCTTCTACATAGAATCGGGTACTCCTTCCCTTCTGCTATGTATTGGTAGTATAACCTATCCATTTTTTTTAAAAAAAAAAGAAAAAAAGAAAAGTGCATGCTATGAACTAACGTATCAGATGTATGAGCATAGTTACTGAAACGTATACTGTTATTTCCAGTAATACATCAATTAACTAAATTTGATGTTCATAATCACCAAGGGTAGCATATGCTCAATGGGAGCTTTTATGGTTTAACGGGCCAATTACCACATCAAAACAATAAAATTTACCAATAGCAACGTTGTTTGCATATCCCATTTGAAATACAACTTTTAAATTTCAAAAAACAAAAACAATAAATAGAAGTTCAGAAAAGGAGCTGAAGAAAATGGACAAACCAAGGTCCCCAACGCTCGGTAGGAGTTGAAATCTTGGCGGGCATTCGGGTTTTCATCTCAGAGAACAGAGTACGTTGCAGATTTTGAGTGTCAGCCATAAAAGCTTGAGCGTAGGAGTTTTCTTGGTTGAGGTAATTAATAAAATCAGGATCGTTGGTATCTTTCATCCAATGGTAGGGGTCTTGCCATGTCAGCCCATGAGCAGAGACAGTGAATGGAACTTTCTTCGGGAGTGGAGGAGCTTGTGAGGGTGAAGCGAAGGTGTAGGTGTGTGCAGCTCTAGAGAGAGAAGAGGATATGGTGGGGATTAAGTGAAAAGAAGAGGACAAAAAGGAAGTTAAGCGGGAGTGAAGAGACATAGTCATCATGGTGGAAGAGCAAAAGAACAACTGTTCAAGGGTTTTCATAGGACATGGGGAGCAGGGGAAGCAGTTCAAACTTCCTACTGATGAGACTGACAAATTGCCTTTTGTTTTTTTTTTTTTCTTTCTCGGAACACACTAGCTTTTTAGTTTATGCGAAAATACTTTCGAAGAGTTAAAAATAATTACAAAATTCATATAGATGCAGTCAAATCCATCTCAATTAATTTTGTGGGGACTAAAATATACAAATTATTCAATGGAATAAGTTGTTAAATTGATATAATTGCTAAAATAGAGAGATAAATTGGTCTTTTAATCTTTTTCAAAAACAAAAATAAATAAATTTTTAGAATATCCCAATCAATTATATATTCCTACTTTTTTTTT
>JANLJB010004538.1:1008-33612 GCA_026212285.1 Bursera cuneata
AGTAACGAATAAGAATCAAGTTGGTAACATTAAAATGAAACAATTAAGTGAATCTCGAAGCCTTGCTATTATCATTATTGTCTATCATCATCTCAAATTAATCTTGTTCACATTTAATTTTTTTAAACTTTTTTGTTGATTTATTGTGCTTCTCTGTGGATCGATACCGAAAGCTATGCTATGACTACCGTTTAGCCGAAGGTTAATTTTGAGCGTGATCATTCGTCATGCTTCAATACCATCTGCTTTAATCCCCTATATACAAACTGTGCAGTCATGGGCATCTGTATAAAAAACAAATACATCAAATTGATAGAAGCCAGTTTTTCCTTGCAAAGCTACAAAAGAATCTTCTTGTTCCTCAAAAGTTGGGGCGGAACCTTAAATCATAGTATTAACTTTTGTTCAAGATTATCGTCCCTGGATTTACAATGAAGAGTACGGTTTGTTCATGTTGCTATATCGTTTTTGACACAAAGATGAACCGTTTCTCCCATGACAGGAAACTCAATGCACATAGCTAAGACTAGAACAAGAAAAAATAACACTAAGAAATGTGAAGTGAACGAACCCATATTAAATTGGTTTGGTGATTGACGCTCAGAAATTTGTTAGGCTATGACTTAGCTTACGTGGGAGATGCGAAATGGTAGTTTAATATTTATGTGATGGAGCAACGAAAATCAACCACCTTATATTTCTGTACACATAACGACTATCATAATTAGAATCCACTAGGGTTGAGTTTTTAGAAACAAATTACTAGATATTAATAATAGTACCTTTTCTATTTGCTAAAATTAGCTAATCTCATTTTTAAGCATATCTTTGTGCTCACCTTCGTACAAAATAATTACAATAATTAACTACATGCAACAACAGAAGTCCAGAAACCTTTCCTAAAATTTTTTTATTCACATATACAGAGAGACATAGTTATACGTGGCACTACTTCTTTAAACAAATTACGTTATAAATTTTAAGTCTGTTGATCAAATCTTCACTTCAAATGCTTGTCATTTCTGTATGATTTAACCTTAGACATTAAAAATATATTATATCTAATGGCTCAAAATTATGTGATACAATTTAAGTAAATAATTAAAAAAAAGAAATAAAGAAAAAGAAAAAGGTACAAATTTACCACATCATTAGGGTTGAGATCAAGGAAAATTATTTAAGAAAAATAGTTTTTAAATTTCATTACGATTATGGTTGTTAGATTCAATCTCAAGCATTAAACGTGTATTAAACTAGTGGTTTACAATTTGTGTAGGAACCAGTATATAAAATTTGGTGCCATGGATCTTTCCCCTAATTTCAGTCACTGGATAATAGTACCCAAAAAAAAAACTAGTATACAATGATTTATCTCTTAATAAATATGTACCAAATTTCAATCTTAAAACATACCATTAATAGAAATCTGGAACAAATTATTATCTAATCTACCAGAACCAGCAGCAAACATAACCTCACTCTGTCCGAATATAATTAAATTTTATACCATATCTGGCATACATTCTATTTAGGAGCAAGAGATCTGATTCTGTCAAACTATAAAGAGCATTACAAGCTTGCAATACACATATAAACAAACATGATTTTTTTCACCAAGTATATTCGGTTTCTCATTCTTCTTTTGCTATGCTTAAGTATGCACTGCAATGCAATTCATTTTACTAAGAGAGTGCATGTGCAGATAAAAAATGATTTAGAAGGAGGCTTGAACCTTAGCGTTCACTGTAAGTCTAAAGATGACGATCTTGGTGTGCAGGTGCTCCATCCTGGGCAGAGCTTTCATTTTCACTTCGGTAACAATATCCTTGGCACCACTCTATTCCATTGTAGTATGGCATGGTCTCATGCGTTTCATCTGTATGATATCTACAACGAAGTGAAGCATGAAGACCTCTGCAGAAAATTAAGCGGACATCGTAGATATTGTGAATGGAGCGTAAGACCAAGTGGCCCTTGTTTGATTATTAATGAAGGAATTAAGTCCATTTGTTATAAGTGGATGCCTTAGTTAATGAAATATTGTTGTGTTTTAACAATATATACTTGAAATAACGTTTACAATGTACTCTTAAAATATTGAGAAATCTATTTATAGAAGATATTTACCTAATAATTAATTTTTGTTCATTTCTTTTATTGAAGCCTAAATATATTTGTATCACGGTTGAAATCTCTATAGCATGCTAAAAGAAGTTAAAAATTAAAAATACAATTTAATACTGTTAACTTAAAACTACTTTACACTTTTAGATTATAGGATGAAAATTTGAAAATTTTAAGTCAAATTTTAAAAGTAAAGTTTTGAATCAAAAATGCTGATCATATATAGATATTTATACACATAAATAAGTGAACTTACTCTTTCTCTTTGTTATATTATATTTTAGGAAATTAATATAAATCAATTTATAAATGAACTTCACAAAATCAAACCAGCATGATGCACCCTACGCAACTCAGACCTAGGAAAGTGAATCGGGTTAGCTTGATTTCTATGAAACTTGTTATAGGTTGGTCTAACGTGCCCTAATTAAGTTATATTTCGTCGACAAAGAGTTCTTTGCCAGTTTACAAGAGACTAATACATTGACAGTTTTTGTGTCATAACTTCTTTAATTGAAGTTTTCTTTTTTTTTTTTTTAAAAAAAAAAAAAGCCTTATAAGCTCAAGCATTTATTAACAATTTTTTGGTTGTTTAATTGCATAAATTTCAAGATTTTTTTCTCTATAAATGAAATATTAAAAGGAATTTTATGAAAAGAAAAACAAGAAATAAAACATCTAAAATAAAACACAGGTGGGGTTGACATTATAAAAATTAAATTAAAAAAAAAAAGAGTTATTTCTTTGGTGAAGATCGATTTTCATGCTTCTCCTTTCTCCCTGTAAATATAAAGTCGTTTTTTAGTCATTCAAAAAAGAAATATAAAGCATGTGAAGTGGAGCTTTGGAATCAAAAGTAAACAAATAAATTGTTGAGTAATGGATAATTAAAGTATAAGTTTGAGAGAGTAAACATTTCAGTTTGTTAAGGACCTCATTAGAAATCCAACAAGTCCTAATCACAATTCCCCAATTCTATCTCGTGTTAACAAATCTAGGGTTTTAGCCCAAATCAATTATTCAATAGAGTAAAACAGAAATTAAAGAAGCTATTGATCCAATCAAACTCACAAAATTTAATTTTATTGAACCTCTAGATTAATAAACATAGAATTGTTCTCACCCAGCTTAAGCAATCAAAGAAAAATTACCTTGAGAAGCCAAAACAACAATGTAGTCTCTGGAGTAAAATCCTTATGCAATTCCATAATAATCATAATAATAATGATTATGTAGCCTTTACATGGCCTAAATAATACCCTAATTATCCTAATACTAATATAAGACATACTAACTTATCCTACTGACTTAAAATAAGACTTGAATTCAAAATACAAGCTGAATCTATCACTCTGGCACTGTGGCATTGCTTTCTTAGAACCACAGCCTTGAGTCCTTGACAACAATTCCTCTGGGATAGGGGTAGGCAAAAAAACCCGACCCGTCAGGTTGAATCCGACCCGATTCAACTTGTCCGGTTTTTTTCGGGTTTAGTAGTGGGTCAACCCGATATCAGGTCCAAGTTAATCAACTCATCCGGTTCGAGTTTTATGTCAGATTTTGCTCTAAAAACCCAAAACCTGAGCCGACCTGATCATTTCTCAAAATTTTAATAATATTTGTACAATGCAAGGTCTTAAACCGCTTCACTCCTACCACCAAGCCACACCATGTTTCAATAATAATGTAAAATATTTTATTTATTGAATAATATAAATTAACAAATACCACCAAGCCACACCATGTTTCAATAATAATGTAAAATATTTTATTTATTGAATAATATAAATTAACAAATTATCAAAACGCAATGTAACTGGCAAGATTCGAACCTAGACACTTAGGAAATATCATTAGTGCATGACCACTTGGCTACATCAGACTTCATTTACATTGTCGTTAAGTTTTTTTTATGTATTTAAAATAATTTGCCAAACCTGCAAACCTGACAATCCGACCCGAACCTGACCAAACCCAAATATGTCTAGTTCATTTTGATCCAAACTCGATTTCGAGTTCCTTTTCCCCAACTTGTCGGGTTATCGGGTTGAGTTGGGTTGGGCCAAACCCGACCCGACCCGTGCCCACCCCTACTCTGTGATCTAGCAACTAAGGTCGTGGCTCTAACACTCTACGTTCTTCTACAATCTTTAGAACCTCCTCTCGTAATTCTCATGATTCTCCTTCCTTTCAAGACCTTGCTTCAAGGATAAAATTTAGAAATCTCTCTACTATGTCATCCTAATCCTCCTATGAAGCTTCTTCTTTCGAAACTCAATGCCATTGCACTAACATTTGCCACATCTTTGCATTCCCGAGGCCTTTTCCCATACTTTTATCATGAATGACTTCTTTCTATTCATGCAAAATCCTCCCTTCCTTATTGAATGATGGTAATCCTCCACAACAATTGCAGGATTCCCAACCCTCTTCTTTGACACGGTCACATGGAACAAATGATATAACATAGAAAATGGTGACAACTCCAACCTATAAGCTACCTCCCTTATATGCTCCAACATTTTAAACAACTCGTAATACCTTTGATTCAGCTTCACATTAAACCTTTGCTTCAAAGATTTTTGCCTACATGGTTGAAGTTTGAGGTACACGTACTTTCTCGGCTCAAAGACCACATCTTTTCTCCTATCGTCATAATACATTTTCGTCATCCTTGAGCCTTTTTGACCTCTTTCTTTGCCCTTACAAGAATCTCATCCCAGGTAGCTAACTCATTCTCAACCTCATGATTTCTAGGCATGCCTTTCTCGGAAGTACTTAATATCTGCGGTGACCATCCATATACTACCCTAAAGGACTCATGTTGATGGCGGCATAATGTGAAGTGTTGTACCAATATTCTGCCCAAGGAATATACTCCTTCCATCAACTTTATTCCTCATGGAAAAAAAAAAAAACTTCAAGTGTTGTTCCAATTTCCAATTTGTTACCTCTATTTGCCTATCATTTTTCAGATGATAAGAGGAAACAACGTTCAACTTAGTACCATGTAAAGAGAAAAGCTCTTGCAAAAAAGAACTCATGAATGGTTTACCTCGATTCATCATAATGCTCCTAGGAAACCCATGTAACCTAACCACATTATCAATAAAGACCTTGGCTATGCTACTAGCGATGAAAGGATGCCTAAGTGGACTGAAGTGAGCACTCTTACTTAGTCAATCTACCATAAAGAAGATTACTTCAAACCCACGACTGCTTGTTAACCCTTCTACAAAATCTATAGTTAAGTCTTCTCAAATCTATTCCAGTATCAGTAGTGATTGTAACAACCCCATATGTCCTCATTGATCATACTTCACCTTTTGACTAATATCACACTCAGCTACCAATACCTTCACCTCATTCTTAAGCCCCTTCCAATAGAAGAAATGATTAAATTAGCACATATGTCTATAACCAACCCAAATGTCCATCTTCCTTTCTATTATGGAAGTACGCTAGGATCTTTTCTCTCAAACCTAATACCCCAGGTACATACTCATAATTCTTGTAATAGAGCAAACTATCTCTCATTCTCTACCCACTGACTCTGTCTTCTTGGTTTGTCAACTTTCTATAGATTTCTTAAGCTCTTTCATCAATTTCACAACCTCTCGTAGTTTATCTCAAATCTTCCATTCAACCTCATTAAGTTAGACTTATCCTCCCTATACACAGTCCATAGTGTCAAGTTGCCTTCTCTTCTAGAAAAACCATCAATTACCTTGTTCTCCTTACTTAGTTTATAAACTATGTCATATTCAAACTCAAGAAGTTTTACCATGAATTTTTGTTGTTTTGGAGTGACAATTTTTTGTTCTAGTAAAAGCCTCAAAGGTTGTTGATTAATGATGATAGTGAACTTGCAACCTAATAGATAAGGCCTTCATACCTTCACCGTTTGTACCACAGCCAACATCTCTCTTGCGTATATGCTTCAAGCCTTTTTCATAGGACCCAAAGCTTTAGAGATAAACGCTAAAGGCCTTCTATCCTGAACTAACACTGTTCTAATTCTCTCACCCCTTACATCCTTGTAGACCTTAAATGGCTTCTCAAAATTCGGCAATGCCAACACTGAAGTCTCCATCATAGCCTTCTTTAAATTGTCAAAGGCTACCCATTCTCATTTGTCCACTTAAAATTATCTTTCTTCAGTATGGTGATCAATGGCTAAGAAATCAACCCATAGTTCTTAATGAACCTTTGGTAGTAACCCATCAAACCCAAAAAACCTCTCAGAGTGAAAACATCCTTAATTAATTGCAAATCTATCATGGCCTTTATCTTCCTTGCATCTGCCTTCACTACCTTGCCCTAGATGATATGCCCAAGGTATTCTAACTCTTCTTGTATGAACACTTGGACGTTTTGATGAAGAATTGATGTTGTCCAAGGATACCCAACATTATATCAAGTTGTATTAGATGCTCTTTCGTGGATAGAGAATAAATAAGGATATCATCAAAGAATACCAACATGAACTTCCCTAAATACAGCCTAAAAATTGAGTTCATAGTAGCTTGGAAAGTCAATAGTGCATTATATAATCCAAAAGGCATGACTAAGTACTCATAGTGACCAAAGTGCATTTGAAAATTGTTTTGTGCACATCCTCCTTTTTCATATGAATTTGTTGGTATTCAACCCTCAAATCTAGCTTAATAAAGATACTAGCCTTATGCAATTCATCAACATCTCATCTACCATCAGAATTGAGAATAGATACTTCACCATAGCCTCATTTAACGGCCTATAATTCGTATAAAATATGTAAGTCTCATCATTTTTCCTAACTAATAATATTGGAGATGAAAATGGACCCGTACTTGGTCTACTTAACTCATTTTCTCATGTTGACTAACTCATGTCATGAGCCTTATAGTTGACAGTTTGGAAGCCTTCGACATAGGATTAAATGATAACTCTACTTCTTCATCATTTTCTCTATATTCACTACCCTTGGCTCTCCCTCTTTGCTGGACTCCTCCTTATTGTCTTTCTTTTTCCTTTTCATTATCGCTCAATACGGCTATTATAGGACATAACCTACCTTGCATCGATTTTTTTCCCATTTGTCACCACATTTGAAGCACAAGCCCTTTTAATTCTCTTTTGTACCTCCTCTTTAGAAAGTTTCCTCACCTCTTTTGATATCTCTTTATTATTTCCTTTAGCTAATTCCTTTCCCTTCCAAGGAGTTTTGGTTTACAAGGGTCTAGAGAACTTGCTCCTTATGTTCTCTTTAGTCACCCTTCTCTCGATATAGTAACTCTCATCTAGAATCTTTACCATCCTCATAGTTTTTGATAATCTCTAAGGTTATTTCAACCTTAGCTCTTTGTCTAACCATGGCTTCAATCACTCAAAAAATGGCCCCACCAATGTCTCTTCAGACCAACCTCTAACCATAACTTGAAGTCAATGAACTCTTTGATATGATCTTGGACTTTCCCATCTTGTCTAAGCTTAGCTAACTGTCCATGATGGTTTACCACAAGTGATACACCCCATTGAGTCAAAAAAACATGCTCGAATGTCGTCCACCCAAGTCCTTTTCCCTCTTTATCATATTACTCCTTAATCCAATCTCCACCAACTATTAGCCTTGCCATATAAATAGAAACAAGTCGTTGAAAATTTATCCTCACTTGCCACCTTATAAGCGTGGAAGTAATGTTCTACCGTATCTAACCATTCATATGTATCCCATCCGTTAAAGCAGGAAAATTTACCTTTGGCTTCCTCAGTCCACAGCCATTGTAGCAATTACACTTCTTTCATCCTTATAGAGTTCATTATTCCTCTAATTGCACCTTCACCCCTCATTATGGTGCAGTCCATCATGAGGCCTCCGACCTTGCTTATGACTATCACAGTCCCTTCCTTCATGTTGATCCCTCCTATTACTAAACACTCTCGATGGTTCCCTTTCTTATGACTATCTTTCAACCTTTGTCTCACTACCCTTTAGCCAATTACCGGTATATTATGAATCTCCTATGAGTAGATGACATATTTTTATTAATTTTAGTTTAATTTTCAATTCTAGTTTTTAATACTCAAATCATCTTTCATTTATTTAAATAGTAAAATATCTGGTAGAATTAGTTCTTAATTTATTGGTCCCTGTGGGTTCGACATCCAACTTAAAATCACTATATTTCTTGATACGATTACGTACACTTGTAAAATTCACAATGATCATCGATTATCTTACTGCATGACTAGGGGTTACTCGCTACTCATTAAGAGCATACCAATAAAAACACATTGAATATGAAAATCGTATTACAAAATACAATTAGTACATGAAATATCCTTTTATTATTTAAATTTACTAAAATTATTTAGTTTTTAGTAAATAATTTACTAGCTTAATTTATTAAAATTATATAGTAAATTATTTAAATTTATAAATATTATTTAGTAATTAAAACATATTTCATTTATTAAATAATTTTAGTAAATTAAGCAAGTAAATTTTAGTAAATAATTTACTAAAAACTAAATAATTTTAGTAACTGAAATTATTTAATAAATTGTTTAAATTTACAAAAATTATTTAGTATATGAAATATATATTTATTATTTTTTTGTAATTTTTTGTAATTTTTAAAGATTTAATATTATTTTGTATTTAGTTAATAAAATATTGATAATATCCTCATAATATTAATTAGTTTTAAAGGGTTACAAAAAATAAGGATCTTTATGTTATTTTATGATTAATAGAGGTTGTTATTAATTATCTTTAGTTCTTACTGTAGCATCGTTAAATAGAACTAACAAAAATTATGATTTTATAAATTTTATGTTAGTTTTGATTCAATAGAATGTTTAGATTTACCAAAATATTTGATGGGGAATTGAGAGTAAATACCCCGTATTTACACTCATATAACTCTAACAAAGACAATTTCTTTTGATTGTAGGAGAGTAGACCCACCCTTGTTTATTTAATTTATCAATTATTTCCTTAGAGTCCAAGGGTCATTTTCAAAACATTTTGTCTTGATGGTTAGCCAATTAAGTTTGAGGGGTGTTAGAATTTCCCTAATTGCATATCATTTCATGTCATACTATGCAAATACCTTTCTACCCATTGTATTTTTCTGTTAAGAGTAAATCCCCTTTATTTGGTTTAATGTCATCTACTTCCCCTACCATTTGTTTTCACTCATTAAATCTAACTGTCAATCATTTTGACTTATAATTTTGCCTTTTTTATTACTCAAAATTTTCTTATAAAAAGAAATCATAATATATATGCCTAAAATTAAATTTTTTAAATGTATAATTGATATAATTAAATAAATGTAATATTAATTACATAATTTAATGAACGAAATAGAAAAAAGTAATTATGAAATTTTAATTTTATTTAATTTTGTAAAATAATATTATTATTAATTCAAAGTAATTAATTTTTATTTACATAATTATATAGATTATGTATTTAATAAATTTATTTTTAACCATATAAAGGACAAAATTTGTTTATATGAGTAGAAAATGAAAAGGGTCTACTTAATTTATTATTTTTCAAATCAATCAATCATTAATTAATAAATTATAATACACTTACAAAGATGTCACAACGTGAATGGGATCTACTGGTTACATTAATGCTGTGCTCTGATGTAAATTCTCTTCAAGAGTCAAACTACCTATGGTCCACAATCTGAAAGCTGCATAAAGAGCTCACCAAATAATAAGGAGTAAGATAATTCCATATACTCGGTTGTAGGTGATGATTACCTTGCTATCATCACAATACAAAATGCCTTATAATTAATTAATTTAATTCGAACAACCAGTCACGGTCGCAGTCGATCTTTCTACTTTGTCTCATCCGCTTCTGCTTCACAATTTCAAGAAAACAAAAGCAAAGCAAAAGGCCCACGCTCTCACTCGCTTTCTCTCTGTCTTCATGAACCAGAGAAAGCTTCTCCTTCACGAGCACGTCGAGGTAATTTCCATTCCTCCGTTTAATTGTGTTATTTTCTTAGAAATTAAAGTTTATGTTTAGTCTATGCTGTTCCTGGCTGCAGTTTGGAAGACATTATTGAATTGTTTACGTTGCCTCTATGTGCAATTTTTTCTTTTTAAATGTTCTGATAATGCTGTGGATTTGATGTTTTCTTCTGTTCTATTTATGGGTTTCAGTTAATTGAGCTGAGATTTCGGTGTATTTATGCTATTATATTGCGTGGGTTCTTTGAATTTGTTCTTATAGTGAATGGAAAGTGTCTGGGCTTGTAGTTTCTGAGTTGATTGTGTGTTTAATTACTTTAGGTTCGGCAATTTGAGGAAGGGTTGAGGGGTTCATGGCACCCTGGCGTGGTTGTTGGAGTTTCAGACTTGTGCCGCAGGGTTCAGTATGATGAGCTCTTGTGTGAAACAGGTGAGCTGAAGCTCATTGAGTCCATTCCGGTTACAGAGGCAATCGAGGGACTTCATCGCAGGCGCCATGTTTCCTCGACTTATCGCGGCCGTATTCGGCCCCTTCCTCCCTTGTTAGGGGTTGATTCTAGTAAGAAGTTGGGTTTTGGGGTTTGTGTTGACGTTTTGTTTGAGGATGCATGGTGGGAAGGTGTTCTTTTTGATTGTAATGATGATGCGGAGGAGCGTTCTGTGTTTTTTCCTGATGAGGTTGATCATCGGAAGTTCAGCGTGAGTTGCTTACGTGTGGCTCAAGAGTGGGATGAGTTTATGGGGGTTTGGAGAGACCGCGGCATTTGGATGTTGGTGCAGTTGGCCAGGGATCTTGATGGACATGCTCCATTATCTAGTTTCATAAAGAAGGTTTGGTCCACTTTGCGGTTGAATTATGGGTTCATTAAGATGATTTCAGAGTGGCCTTGTGGTGTTCATACTGTGTGGAGAAAATACTTCATGGATGTTGTTTATGAAATTGCGGCTAAATCAAGTAGACGGGATCTTGGTTATTACAAAATTTTGTCACATATTATGGAAATGAAAGGAAATAAATCAAAGGATTCTGAGCATGCTAAGTTGAATTCAAATCTATGTGATCCCCTTGTTCAGGTAGGAAATCACAAAACTGTGGCAAATGAAGTGGGAAAGAAAGCAAATAAATCAAAGGTTTCTCAGCGTGCTAAGTTGAATTCTCATATATGTGATACTCTTATTAAGGTAAGAAATCACAATGAATTCAGGGTTACCAGATCTAGACAAAAACAAGGAGAAAATGCTCCTTATGGTGAATGGAACAAGCAACAGTCACCAAATTCAAATTCAGGGTATGAGGAACCGTTCATAGTAAATACGGCTGATCAGAATTTAAAGGCTAATAATCTGTGTAAGGAAATGCAGATGACTGTGGCAAATGAAGTGGGAAAGAAAGAAAATAAATCAAAGGGTTCTCAGTGTGCTAAGTTGAATTCTCATCTATGTGATACTCTTATTAAGGTAAGAAATCACAATGAATTCAGGGTTACCAGATCTAGACAAAAACGAGGAGAAAATGCTCCTTATGGTGAATGGAACAAGCAACAGTTACCAAATTCAAATTCAGGGTATGAGGAACCTTTCATAGTAAATACGGCTGATCAGAATTTAAAGGCTAATAATTTGTGTAGGGAAATGCAGATGACTATGGCAAATGCAGTGGGAAAGAAAGCAAATAAATCAAAGGGTTCTCAGCGTGCTAAGTTGAATTCTCATCTATGTGATACTCTTATTAAGGTCAGAAATCACAATGAATTCAGGGTTACCAGATCTAGACAACAACGAGGAGAAAATGCTCCTTATGGTGAATGGAACGAGCAACAGTCACCAAATTCAAATTCAGGGTATGAGGAACCGTTCATAGTAAATACTGCTGATCAGAATTTAAAGGCTAATAATCTGTGTAGGGAAATGAAGATGACATCTGCTCCTTCATTCATGGAGAAAAATGCTGTTCGCAAAGGTGAAACTCATCAAATCCCCAACAGTAGTTCAGGTTTTCATAAAGTACTAAATTGTGTTTCTTATCGTACACAAAAGAAGCCTGGTAGTGCAGAATCTGAAGCAGAGAAGCTTAAATCTCTCACAGGTTGTGAAGATGAGAAAAATAAGTGCCTTGTAGAGGAGAAAATTAGAGCTCTTGGTGTGCATCATTTTCAAAATAATCAATCAATTAAACGACGAAGAAATTTGAGAAAGAGAAATGTTAACAATAAAGTAGCTTTGGTATTTACTAATTTTTGGGAGAAGCAGAGGCAGAGGAAGGCGTCGCTTGTTCAGAAGCGAATGAAATCTTCACTACTGAAAGAGAGGTATTCAAAGAAATGTCAACAAGTCAATTCAAAAGAAAAACCATCACCTAAGGTAGAAGAGCAAAGACTGTATGCTGTACAAACAAAAGATGATTCATTTTCTAATCACCGCCATCCAACTCTGCCATTTGAGAAAAATGGGAAAAATTTTAGGCGTAAAGATTTGGTGTCTCATTCTAGAAAGCGTAAGAGGAAGCGAGGATATCATGATTTTCAATTAAGGGACACAATATGTAGTGTTTGCCACCATGGGGGAGACCTAATTCTTTGCTCAAAATGTCCTTCTTCATATCACTTGAGTTGTCTCGACCTCAAGGTGCATTTTTATTTCCTATATCATTGATTTTTTTTTTAGTAACTGTTTTATTATTGATTCTGTAGGTAATTTTGTTACAATCTGAAAAGCTGTAATTAGTCCCTAAGTGTATAATTTAAGTGTTAATTATACGATCTTACTTGCAACTTGGTCTGGAGGTTTTAAAATTGGAAACTAACATGGTAATTTATCAGGTATATATGCTGTTGCTGCTCTCTGGAATAGTGATATTATCTGTTAGATTGTAAATTTATGCATTTTTGAAATTCGTAAATCTTATTCTCTTTATTCTTGGTAGAGATTAGGATACCATTTTTGAATTGACTAATTTAAAATTTTTAAAAGTCTTCTAATTAATCTTTTTATGCAGCATTGTAAATGAATGAATTCTTTATACAGTGCATATTTTGGTAAAGTTATTTCAGCAACAATAAGTCCTATGTGAAGGTCAAGTTACTCAAAACTTTTAAGAGAATGTGGAAAGAATAACTAAATAAATGTCTCTCTAATTGTTGAAGTACTGAACAATGTTGAATGGAACTCTAAAACAGAGAATGAGGAAACCTACATTAGTAGGTAGTCTAGTTAGTTGGCATTACAATCACATTTTTAAGAGTTGATTAAAAAACTGCTGGTCAGGGTAAGCTACATAAGAAACACACACCCATAACCTGAAAGAGACACTAATAAACTTAGAAGAAGCACTGACATAAGGTATGTATTCCTATGTATATTTATATTATCAGTAAAGAAAAGGTTAAAAAGGAAGACCTCTTTTTAAATACTTTTACTTTAATAATCTTTTGCATCTTATGAAAAGAAGCAAAAAGTGTGTTGTCCTACTATTGGAGCTGGTAAGTCTTGTTTAAGAATTTTGTTTATACTTTTAAAAAAGAGAGATGAGGTGTGGTCGATTCAATAGTTACTGTGTTCTCTCAATTGATAATGATCTGTTAGCATTAATTTAGGGCTATAATTTTTCCTTCTAGAAAACTTAAAAATTTTGGATTTTCCTGTGGGAACTTTGATATTATTTATTTATTTATATGAACCTTTTGATAATTTTTTTTTAATTCAGTTTTATTGTATAATGTTGAGATTCCTTTTAAAATTTGGAAGCTGTATTTAGATTTCTTCTGAAATTTGGAAGCTGTATTTACTTTGCTTTGATGTAGGATCAAGCCTTCTTTTGGCTTATATTGTCATTGATTTGATGGCTAAAGGGTAAGGGTAGGAACTACATGTAGAATTGAATTTTTAAGTAATATTTGAGACTTAAGTATGAAAACTGATAAAAAAAATGTCTTTGGTTGTTTATTTAAAAACATTAATTGTAGACTTGTAGTTGGGAGAATAAGGAAAGTTAAGACCTTAGGCATCGCATCAAAGTTTCCTTTGGCATCACATAAGGATGATGTTGAAATATCTTTTACTTTATTCTTATTTCTAAATATTAGCTTACAAACTTAATTATGGGGCTGTTAAATGGCTTGAGCTGATTCCTAGAATGAAGAACTTGGGAATCAAGATAAGAATGACACTTGAAGAAGAAGACTTTTAAAATCTCTAATTGACATCTAAACTTCATGTAAGATCCCTTGATAATGGATAATTTAATTAATTTAGAAAAATAAGAACTTTCAAGACCCCTTTGACTGATTTTTGAATGCATATTTGAACTCTTGGAATGAATTTTTGACTTCTAAGTAGTAATCTGATATACTATGAAGTTGTTGGGCTAATACTATTGGTCTGTATTTGAGTCCAGTTGGATACAGTAGATCATGACATCTCTTCACTGCATGGTGGCTTCTACTTTTGTGGAACAAAGCTTGTAAAGAAGCTAAGTTTTAATGGGCCTGTCCAAGACTTGTTTCTTCTTTTTAGCAGAAATTTATCTGCTTTTGGGAAAGGGAAGAGAGCTAAGACTTTATGGAAGTGGATGATGTTGGCTCTTTTTTGGGTAATTTGGCATGAAAGAAAGTCCTGGATCTTTGAAGATGTTAAAGATGAAGATATCTATGATTGTCAGACAAAGTGCAGTTTTTTGCATCTCTTTGGGCCTTAATTTCAAGGGAAACAAACATTTCTTACTTCTTTATTCACCTTAATTGGAATGGGTTCTAGGCTGATTTTGTTTTGTTTTTGGCGTTGCTTTACTTGTACAGATTCAATAGTTGATCTGTCTTTTAGCACAGCCTATACCCTTTTTTTTGTGAGTCTTTTGTCTGTGTGTTTGCCTTTCCCCTTAGGGGGTGATCAGACACTTTATGGATACCTGATCCACTTCTTTATTCTCTTCTTCTTTTAATATTAAATTCAGTTTCCTATCACTAATCGGGTTGTTTGAGTTTTAAAGTCCTTTTATTTACACCTTTGGTAGGCTTTTAAAGGTGGATGCCACTTGTCTTCATCACTTCTTCATTGCATGGATCCACATTAAGTATAGCTGACTTAAAAAATAATAAGATAATAATATCAAGGGGAAAAAGAATGAAGAAGAAACGATCGAGAGAAGTCAGCTGGGACTAATACCACTCTTCCTTACCCTATAATTAATATAGTAGAAGGTACATAGATTACTACACTCAAAAAGATGTTCTTTGATTTTTTAATTGATTACTTAAAAAAGATTCAACTCTTATGTGTCTTTATACTTCTAGAAGATATGATGACAGTTAAATTGGAAGGATATAGCATTTTTGACTTGATTAATGAATACACAATAATAACTTTATCTCAATAAATTGCTTTCATCTTAAATTTGTGATCTACTAACTTTAGACACTTTCTCTTTTTTCATGGATAGTTGAAGATCTGCGAAAAATAAATATTCTATGATTGAGTTCAAACCAATAGTTTGTATGTCATTATTACACAAGAAGCTGAAAGGACTATGGATTTTCTTGTACAGAGCAAATGAAAAATAAGCAAATATCGTGCAATCTTGAAAATTCATTATTCATATTCTTTTTGGTATTTTGTGTTTCCCTCTCTTTGAAATTATTTAGTTTGAAAGTATTTCCATTAATTGGCACCTGATTTTTGGGCTTCAGGATATTCCAGGTGGAAATTGGTTTTGTCCGTCTTGTCGCTGTGCATTCTGTGGATTGAGAGATTCCAACAATAAGAATCACCAGTCTACTAATATTTGCCTGCAGTGCACCCGTGGATGTATGTTTTGTTCTTAATAGTTCTTGGATCCTTTGTGCTTAGATATTTATATCTTTGTCATCTTTTCCTTTTAGATCATATGACTTGCCTGAGGAAAGCTGGAAGCCTCTTTCCTGCAGAACATGCATTAAAGAGTTTTTGCTGTGAGTCTTGTTTTAAGGTACTTGTGCTTTAACTTAAAGTCCTTGAAGGAAATAAAGATTTTTTTTTTTTTGGAGGAAATTCTTCTATTCTCTGAGGCCAAACTATTGACTTTTGGAGTTTGCCTATTAAATCAATAGTTACTTATTTATTTTTCTAAAATAAAGTGTATGGGTTGTTTATATAACATATGTCTCTTATTTGTTAGGATTTAGTGGTAAAATCTTGTTTATATCTTCTTTATGCGATTTTTGAAAATAGGTTGTTTAATTACTTTGGGCTTTGGGTAGTGTTTTACTGTTTATTGTGATTTTTTTTTTCTTTCAGTTATGTACCCAACTTCATCAACTTTTGGGCATTTCAAATCCTACTGCCATGGATGGCTTGACTTGGACCTTGATGAGATCAAATAAAAATGGTTACAGTCTCCCTGATAAATCAAGAACTGATTCATGCATCAAGCTGTCTAGTGTTCTCAGGGTTATTCATGACTGTTTTGAGCCTGTTAAGGAGCCTCATACCCAGAGGGACCTTGTTCGAGATGTCATCTACAATTCAAGGTAAGGCTTCTTTGTCACAGTTTTTTAGTGCTTTAATTTGTGCGTATACACTAGGGAATATAAATAAGTGAAATGATAATTGAAGAAAGCAGTCTGCCTTTCAGTTGTAGATTACATGATTTGTCTATTAAATGCTTACATCTATGAAGGTTTCTGTGAAGAATGAATTCACTCCTTGCCTATTGTTGAACCATTATGTGTGCTTGTAATGCTTCAGCTGAGTTTCTTGCAATATTTGAGAAATTTGTTGCATGTGAGCTGAAATTATTCGAGCTGTGTTGATCAAAGTATGTTTTGTATGGTTTTGAGTTTTCTCAAGCTAGTCCTTTGGTGTAGTGCTTGTCCTCCCTTTATGGCTTTTTCTCTAATACAATTATTAGTTTCTTATCAAAAAATAAATAGATTAATTTATTAAAATCTCATCCTTCTTAAGAAATTAAACCAAAAGATTGAATTGCCGATCTACAAGTTCCCACCTTCAATGTTTGGATCACACCTTTAAGAACTGCCACTTATAAATCCAAGCCGTAGCCTCACCGTTTCTCGTTTATTGTCTGCAAAATGAGTTGTCTGACATTGCCTTCAGAATCGGGCACCCATTTTCCAAGATTAACCTGGGATGTTTCACTGTTTTTTGTGGAGACAAGAGTTCTGATTTATGAGAAATGCTTTATTAGGGATTTTGGTTTCTTGCTTTTTACACTTGTATGCTTAGGTACTGGTAATTAATTAGGAAGGTGAATGTTGGGGCGGCTATTGGATTTTGTGTCAGTCCCTGCAGTTTATGCATTTTCTGTGGCTGCAAATAGGATTTTGAGGTGAAATGTTCTTAGGTTGGAATTGGATCTGTTGCTTTCTATCTGTAAGGAAGTGGTGAGGATTTTTGTGTATAGTTCTCTGCTTTACCTCAAACCTAAGGTAATCCACACAGCGAAGCACTTTCTTGCCTCAGTTGATATTGGCTTGAAATTAAAATTACTTTTAACAAAGTAATGGAAAACTGCCAGTTGGGACTAGATCAATGAGGCAACTCAAATTCATAATTCCTCATTTTCACTGTCTACATATTTTTCATTGTTAAGAGTTGTTCTTTCTGATTAGGTTTCTTTTTCTCTCTGATGTCTGCACTTTCTTTCTAAAATCATTCTCATATCTAATTCATTTCAACCTATTGCTCTCTAGTTGATGAGTGCTGACTCATGACTGCTCTATCAGGTCTGATAGTTAACTTGGCCAAACTTGTGATGATAGGTATTAATTCCCAAGATAAAAAAAAAAGTTGCTGCACTAGCTAATAGGGTTAGTGGTTTTCAGGAAGTTGGAAATGAAATATATTGGTTTGCCTTTAAAGGACAATCCAAAACTTGTGAGCTTTCGGAATCCAGTGGTGGAGAAGGTGGAGAGATGTGTACAAGTTTGGAAAAAAGCTCGCTTGTCTAAAGGTGGAGATAGCAGAATTTGATTTATTCAGTATTGTCTAATCTCCCTAATTATTTTAGTTGAGAATGTTGAATAACCTCACGTCTTATTAATGAATTTTGATACATGAGCTTGCTGCCCTTTTATACACAAGATCACATTGTATTATAGGAAAGTATCTACTAACATTTAGTATTTAACCTATAAGATCTGTTGCTAATAAGAAAACAAAGTAAAAGGAAAATATATACAAGCAGTGTTCTAAAAGGCGCTAGGCGCTCCTAGGGTGGCAGCCCGAGGCCTAGGGGGCCTAGACAGGGACTAGAAAATTAGGCGGTGATCAACGGGTCAACGGTCAAAATATGTGTAAAATTATAAAATTCTAACCTTGTAAAATTCAAAAATGATTACTAAGTTAAATACTAACCTTGTGTTGACTAATATAATCGATGGAATTTAAAAATAATGTGGATTGTATAATTTATTTGAAAGAGAAAAAATTAGGATAGTATTTGGCATAGGCCAGAGAAGGAGAAGAGCAAAATAGAAGAGAGAAATGCATCTGTTGGCTGCTGGATTCGTTTTTTAAATAAGTTATAAGGCTCAAAACGACGTCGTTTTGGGCTGCATTTAAAATTTTAAAAGAAGCCCGTTGGCTGCTGGATTCCTTTCATGTAATACTGGATTATGTGCTTAAGAGATCACTGACTTGTTATCACAATAGAGCTTCATAGTTTCGTTGATTTCCATCCTCAGATCTTTTAAAATTAGTCTGATCCACAAAATCTCATACAATCCTTTAGCCAATGCTTAAAATTCTGTATCGGTACTAGACCTTGATACTACACTTTGCTTCTTACTCTTTTATATTACTAAATTTCCCCCAACTTATGCACAGTATCCTGTGGTAGATCTTCTATCATCCAAACATCCAGCCCAGTCTGAGTCTGTATAGATCTCAACATCTAGAACATCATGTTTCTTGTAAAGAATACCTTTTCCTAGACATGACTTCAGGTATCTCAAAACTCGGTATACTACTTCCAGATGTTCTTTACGAGGACACTGCATGAATCTACTCACATAGCTAACTGCAAAGGCAATGTTAGGTCGTGTATATGAAAGGTAGATTAGTCTGCCAACTAACCTCTGATATCAGCCTTTGTCAACCATTTCTCCCCCCTCATCACTTTTCAGTTTAATGTTTGCTTCAATTGGAGTGCCAACATGTCTACTTCCTTCGATACCCACTTCTTTCAGTAAATCAAATACATATTTTCTTTGAGAGATGAAGATGTCTTGCTTGGATCTAGCAAATTCTATCTCCAGAAAATATTTAAGGTTCCCGAGATCTTTGATTTCAAATTCTTGTGTCTCTTGTGTTTCAGACTCTCCATTTTATTTTTGTCATTCCCCGTAACTATGATATCATCTATATACGCAATTAAAGCTGCAATTTTGTTATCTGTTGTATGTTTGATGAAGAGCGTATGATCACCTTGACTTGGCTTGTATCCTATTCCTCTCATAAATTTTGTGAATCTACCAAACCATGCTCGAGGTGACTGTTTCAGTTCATATAAAGACTTTTGCAGATGATAAACTTTTCCTGTTACCTTATCTCCTGTCAATTCAGGTGGAACTTCCATATATACTTCTTGAGCTCACTATGCAGGAATACATTTTTAACATCATATTGCTTTAATTCCCAATCCAGATTTGCAACTAGAGACAGTAAAATTAGTACTGTGTTAATCTTTGCCATGGGAGAGAAAGTCTCAAAGTAATTCACACCTGGAGTTTGAGTAAACTCTTTTGCCACTAGTCAAGTTTTGAATCTCTCAACATGTCCATCAAGTTTATACTTTACTGCAAATACTCACCTGCATCCAACTACTTTTTTATCTCTTGACAATGTGCACAACTTCCATGTCTGATTTTTTTTCTAGTGATCTCAGTTCTTTCATAACTGCCTTCTTACAATGCTCCTGTTGTAGTGCTTCATGGATATTCTTTGGAATAGACAAATCGGTTAGACTTGTTGTGAAGTCTCTAAATTGTGATGCAAGTCTATGATATGACACATAATTTGACATGGGATGCTTGGTGCATGTTCTAACTCCCTTCCTAACTGCAATAGGCATATTAAGTTTATTACGTAAATCAAAATCAGAATGTGTACTTTCAAGTGTACTTTCCTCTATTGCATTTGAGTACTCATGTGAAGAATCAATAGGTTGTGTTGTGCTATCAATTCTTGTCTGTTGTTTGTATGGTTTTCTTTTTCCTCTGGTAGGTTAGGATCTTAGGTTAGTCATTTTTTGAAATAGGTTTCAGGTGCTGAAGATTAAGTTGTTGCTCGAAATGTGGATCAAGGTCAGGCTGCTGGTCAGGTTGGTCAGACTGTTGGTTAGGGCCATGATTTTTCTGCACAGTCATAGGTACAACAATGGACAGAGAGACTTAATCAAGACCTTGATTAGGACTCCAAAACAGCTCAGAATGTATGTGATTCTCCCCCTGTCGAGCCGGAATGGAGTAGAAAGGAAGAAGTTCATGAAAGATGACATCTCTACTAATGAGGAACCTACGATTTTTGGGGCAATAGCATTTATACCCATTATGAACCAAAGAATACCCAAGAGATATACTTTTATTGCACGAGGCTTCAATTTACTCAGATTACCAGACACATCTTGAACAAATGCAATACACCCGAAGATACGTAGCAGAAGATCAGAATAGAATTCACGTTAGGATAGGAAGATTTAAGTTTGTTCAATGGAGAGTGAAAAGCTAACATCCTAGACAGAATCCTATTGATAAGAAAAGTAGTAGTTAATATTGCTTCTCCCCCAAAATGTGTACGAACACTATGATTAAGAAGTAGACTTCAAGTGACATCTAACAATGTGTTAGTTTTTTCTTTCTACCAAACCATTTTGTGCTGAGGTGTGTGCACAAGACATGTGGTGAATAATGTCTTTTTCGGTAAAGAACTGTTTAAAGTCATTATTAACATATTCTCTACCTTGGTTACTATGAAGTATATTGATTTTTGTGTCAAAGAGGTTTTTAGTCATATTATAAAAGGTAACAAATAGTGAAAAAATCTCAGATTTGTCACGCATCAGGTACACCCACATATATTTAGTGTACTCATCAATGAATGTGACAAACCAACGATGTCCAAAAATTGAAGATATACGACAAGGATCCTACACATCTGAATGAATAACATAAGAAGGTATAGAAGTATCATTACTACTTGAAGGATAAGAAACCTTATGATGTTTAGCTAGTTCACAAGTAGAACATTGAAAACGAAAGACATTAGATGACTTTATTAGACTAAGAAACATTTTACTAAGAATAGAAAAAGATGGATGACCAAGTCTCATATGTCATAGCCAGGCGTCAGAAGAGTCACCAGGTTGTTGTATTCCATGGAAAGTATTTGATCTTGTCTGCTTGTTGTTCATCGCCACTAGGTACAACCCATTTTCTTCTTCACCTAGACCACTTTTTTGCATTGAATTTAGATCTGAATAAAACACCTAGATTCAGAAAAACATATTAAACAATTGAATTGTCTACATAACTTTTGAACAGAAATAAGATTTGCTGATAACTTGGCACATGTAAAACATGAGACAATGTAAACTGTCCCCCAAGGTTAGCTGTTCCTTTTCCTGCTACTGTTTAAACTGTGTCATCTGCAATTTGAATTTTATGATTTCTAGGACTAGGTTAATATGAGGTGAAAAATGATGTATTCCCTGTTATATGGTCTGAAGCACCTGAATCAAGAATCCATGTATGATAATTATTTGCAGTAGTAGAATAAGCATAAGATGTTTTACCACCTCCGATGGAACTCATATTCTCAGTTTTGATAGCCAGTAGCTTTAACAAATCTGCCAGTTGCTTGTTAGTAATCACTGGGTCGCTTATTTCTTGCTCCTGATCTCCTTCAGCCATATGTGCTCTATTGACCTTTCCTCCTCTGTCTCTGTTACCTCCTTCAACCATAGGTGTCAACTTTATGTCTCCATTTACGACATCGTTCGCACCACAGATTGTCTTTGTCATCTTCTCTCTTTTTTCTGTTTGGTGGCCGAGAGTTTTTAACATCTGTAGTATTCTTGTTGTTGGCTGCCATAGCTATATACTCTCCTTCTCGCCTTTTTTTCATTACTTGCCTTCGTTTCTCTTCACTTCTTACCATAGAGAAATCTTCACTAAGAGAGGGGAATGGGGTTCTATTAATCACTATTGAGCACACATTATCAAACTCAGACCTCAAACCAGCCAAAAACTTATAAGTTCTATCTTTCTCCATAAGCTGAGTAACACTTAGTGGCACACGAGTATTCTCCAGTTCTAAGTTTTGATAATAATCAAGTTCCATCCATGATCCATTGAGAGTGCTAAAATAAGAGTTAACATCAGACTCACCTTGTGTAGTGTCTCTAATATGATTTTCTAACTCATACATTAAGCCATCATTACCTCTACTTGAGTACTCTTCCTTTTCAGCTGTCGATAAGTCGCTTGCCTTCTCCATGAAGATAATTCCGTCTAATACTTGGCTGCATAGTGTTGTTCAACCATGCAAGCACCTGTGAATTTTCATCTTCCCACCTTTCTGCTACAACTGTATCCTCTTCTGGTCGCTTCTTGGAGCCGTCTACATACCCAAACTTGCTTTTTCCTCGGATGGTCATCTTGACTAACTGTGCCCAATTGACATAATTGGTAGAGTTCAGTTTTTCAAATACTTGGATTAATCAGGTTATCGATGGACATGGTGGATTGGAATGCTTCTTGGTGCTGGTTTTGCTGGTACGGATGGCAGCAGGTCTAGCTGAAGGAATGCAGAGGTAAATGCCCTCTTCTCTTGGCCTGATAAGTTGGGCTGTTCCTTGGCATGACTTTGATGTCCTTAGTGGGATTACAACTCGTTCTCTCTTGGCCTTAGTGCCTGGAATGGGTTAGATATTTTGCAGGGATAGATGGTGTGGCTGGAGTGGTGCGGCTGTGTGGCTGGAGCGGTGTGGCTGGATGGTTGTGTGGCGGGAGTGATGCGGTTGACAAGGGTTGAGAAACTAGGGTTGAGATGATAAGACGTGCGGCTGGCTCTGATACCAAGTTGAGAATGCTGAATAACCTCATGTCTTATTAATGAATTTTGATACGTGAGCTTGCTACTCTTTTATACACAAGATCACATTGTATTATAGGAAAGTATATACTAACATTTAACCTATAAGAACTGTTGCTAATAAGGAAACAAAGTAGAAAGGAAAATATGTACAAGGAGATCTAGGTATATTCCATAAGTGAAATATTCTGCCACCTACTACAGAATATTTTCTATAAGTGAAATATTCTGTCATCTACCACAAAATATTCGTTGGAATAACTCTTTCCTTCAACAATTCTTTTGAATCTTTGTCTGAGATTTTGACTAGGGTGGAAGGTAGAATCAAGAAAATAATGAGAGTTTTTGTGGGAAGGGATGAGGAGAAGATAGATATGCCTAATTAACTAGAAGCTGATTTCGTCCAAGATCTAGTGATGGGTTGGGTATTGGCAATTTAATGAAAAAGAATCATGTAAACAGGTGAGGTTCCAAAATTGTAATTAAGGGTTTCTGAAGGAGTCCATGAGAGCTTGTATCTCAAATCTATCTAATTTTCTCAAATCACTTGAAGAATGTTGTTTAGAGTGGGAGTAGATTTCGGTTCAAAGAAGGCATCCTTCAATGGATCTTTCTCTTGCATGGTGTGCAATGCGTAGAAAGGATAAAGAAACTTTTGATCTCCTATTTCTAAATTCTGTTATGGTGTAAATTCTATGGCATAGATTAAAGGAATCAAGATTTATTAGCCCACCCATGGTTTTTGTGAATCAGATGGGGAATTTGGGTGCTCTTGAATGAAGGAATGGAGCAAGAATCTCTAGAGTGTGCAATTTGGCATGAAAGAAAGAAACAAATCTTTGATGTTTAAGACAATGAAAATGAAGGAATAGGCTTTGGGCTTCTTGCTTAATTTTAGGTGTCGGTCTCTAAGGATTCTGTTAGGATCCAAAGTGATCCTAACTTCACAATAATTTCTATAGTAAATCTGTAAATAAACTATGGGAAAAGAAATAGAACAATAAGATGGATAGAAGAAGAATTGCAGAAGTAATTAATAACAACTAGCTTCGAGGGCTAGAACCTCCATAACACTTGTCTACTGATTTTTCCTCCCTGCCTCCTCACTGCCTCCATTACATTATTTATTCTATTCTTCTAACTGATTCTTCCAGCTCACTACCATCCACTGTCACTCTCCATTACTTAATTTACCCATTTAGTTATTCCGTTACAGCTCCTCTCGTATTACCCTTCTGCCCTTTTCCTTTCCTTCTATAGTACTGAATTATGGGCCTAGCTCTATCAGATTCATAGGACTACTCTTTTCCTCGCATTTATCTTAATTGGAAAGGGTTTTGAAGGACTAACTGTTTTCTTGAGGCTTTGACTAACACTGAGATTTAAAATATATATATATTTGTTTAATTATTTTTGTTTTATAACAGTTTCTTTTGGATGCTAGTCACTGTTTTTTGTATGTAGATTTACTTACAACTTTGATAGTTTTCTATAAGTTCTGTTGACATCCAGTCTACCTTTTCTTGCATCTTTTATCATATATCATACATCCAGTCTACTTTGATAGTTTTCTATAACCGTTTCTCATTAAAAGATGTTCTTATATTGGTCTTTTAATTAACATAATAAGGTCTACTCTTACCTCTGGCATCTGTCACTTGAAAGGGCTTTATTGTATGCTTGCCAATTATTTCTCTTATAAGTTTTTGGCTGTGCTTATTTTCTTCCATGGTTATGGCGAGGGAAAAAGTGGTCTCAGTTTTGATCCTACTGTTGAAAGGTTGTATATTTCCAAACATGAGTTTTGGGGTACATTCTTTTCTTTTACACAGTCTGCATCTTGCATTTTAATTAGCCAAAATATTTTTCATATTAATCCCCCCAAAGATTTTCAAATTTAATAATGATGTTAGTAATTTAACTGTTCTAACGTCCCATTTGCATCTATGCTTCCCTCTTTTTGTTGAGCTTCTATTATTCATACTTATTCTTGTAGGAACACAAATGTTTCCTTTGCAGGTATAGATCCCTTACCTCCCCTTGGCTAAATCTCCATCAAATTTTCAAAATGAGGATCCTACATATTGTTATTCTATGCGAATTTGTAAGTGTCCTAATTGTTGTGGTTTTTCTAGTACTTCTTACTCTTTTGGTTTTTCTCCTTTATTCATTTTTTTTTTGGTCTAATTGTCACTTCCATATAGAGGTTTTTCTTCATCCCCTTCGGCAAGTGGCAATTTGGTGGGGATTAGTCCCCTTACCCTTCAGTATATCCTAGCAATTGTGTTGTTAGTTGTTGGTTGGTATGTACAATCAATCCTAAGTTCAATAATTTTATGTCCAAAGTTATAGAGACAAATTAATTTGTTGTAAAGTGATTTATTCAAGAATATGAGATTGATTATAATGAGACTTTTGCTCTTGTTACAATAGTGTTGATTGTTGGTGGTACCGTAAAATCTAGCCTAAGTACAAATCAAAATTGGTCATTTACAATGATGACTCTATTATCTATAAATTGGTTAACAGTGTTTCGTAAATAGTGAATTTAATAAATATTGTTGAGGGAATCACTTCACTTAAAAGTTCAAGCTTGTAGATGTGGGTTTAATTATAGAATTTAACCTCTAAGATTCCCACTTACATGCAAGATGCAATTACCTCGCAAAAGTCTTATGTGTTATATATATATATATATATATATATATATATATTTATTTATTTAAATGACACTTAAGTAATTTAGACATGTGACTGTTATGTTACTTGGCTTTGATATTATGTCAAAAGAACCACTTCACCCAAAAGCTCAAGCTTATTGGTGTAGGCTCAACTATCATGTATTTAACTGCTAATAAATGCCATGAAGGCCTCTCAAATTGGGGGTTTAGTTGAATAAGTTTTGACAATCCATCTTGTATTTCCCATAATTGTGGAGAAACTTGCAAATTGCTAAATCCATTACATGGTGTCAAACTAGATTCTTGAGCTTGTTTTGAGAAGGTTCTCATAGTAATATTGACAACTTGTTATTCTATTGAACTTGGCTTTACTTCTTTTTCTTCATTTTATTCAGCAAGACATTTAGATGTTCCTTTGTGTATGTTAATGACATGGTTATTATTTGGAATTCCATCATGAATACATTTACTCCAACCACCTTCTTTCTCTATTCAAGCATGCAATTGAGGTAATTCGAAAGGCCAAGTTAACTGATTTTTGTATATTTTTGACAAAAAGTGAGCTGTATGCTTCAATATGGTCTCCATGATTCCCCATGAAGCAAACATCCCCTCATATTGAACTTGAGATAACGATGATGACGCTTGCTATTTGTATTTGCATTAAATCGTGATCGAGGTCGACACATTGCTTGAAGAAAATTAGGATGAACTGATGATGGCTTAGGGGGGACCATTATTTTCAGGATAGGCCTTTTAATTTTTTTTAAAAAAAAGAGTGAGCTGATGTATGGGGTAGATATGAAGTTTTGATTGGGTATTTGTCTTGGAAAGAATTATAGACCAAGTTGTCTTTGATGCCAAACTGATGTGAAAAGGATAGATAAATCAAAATACCACTATTGAGAATAAAACTCTTGTTGATCTTGCAAATATTGAGAATCAACAGTTAGATCTTATTGAATTACACTAGTACCAAGATACATAATAGATAAACTTGAAAGAGTTAAATTCAAAATATTGGTACTGAAACAAAATAACTAATAGTTGCAAGGCCACCTATTTGTAATAGTGGGTAGAGTATGTTTACCTTAATAATAGGCTAATTCTATGTGATTAATAGACAAGTGATTCTAAAATATATCAAGAAAAACTGATTACTTTGATGAACAAAGAATCTCCCCATTGTAAATGGCTGGTTGGCTTGTGGGTTTTGTCAAACACTCCTACCTTGGTGACATAATGATTGTGTAACTGGTACTGCAGCAGATAGTGAAGAGTAGAATGTGGTTGATGGAGCCTTGGTTGTAAGGGAGAGGGTTCATGAACCTGATCAGCTGCTGATAGGTGGTATAATATTTCTAACTATTTTTTCCAGTTCTGAGAAATTCATACCATATAGGAGTTCTTGATTTGGTGATATAAAATTCTGAACAATCCTTACAAGTTGCCTAGATGATTGATTTTGTTACGTCAGCTGCTTGTATTCTTGGTGATATTTTTGAATGCAGGATTTCTCTTGAAGTAGTTTCTGGTATTAATTTTTGCCCTCCTATGATGTGCAAGGTCTAAGCTGAAACGATTGGATTTTATTGGATTTTATGTCATGGTTCTACATAGAGGTGATGAAATTGTGTCTGTGGCCACAGTTAGGTAATTATAATGTGGAAAGTATTCACAGTTTTTCTCGTATTTTCAGTTTTGTAGGTTTCTGTAGATTGTTGTATTTAACAATTTCATGTTTGTCACAATTGAATTTTTCAGGTTTTTTGGACTAAAGGTTGCAGAGATGCCTCTAGTTGCTACTCCTTTTCAGTATCGACAGCAGGGCATGTGTCGACTTCTTGTGTACGAGTTGGAGAAGGTATACACTCTGATTTGTTGCTAAAAAGTTGTAGCAAAGCTGATGTAGGACGTATTACGATAAAATTATGGATTTTTATTTGAATTTTAGGGATTTTAATAATTGGAGATTTTGACTTCCTAAGTTGGGAGTAATACTAACTGGAGTTATTTTCCTGATTTAATAGTTTTTTTATTTTATTTAGGATTTGTTTTGAAATTTTCTAGTTGAACTAGGTATAGATTTCTATGTCCTAATTGGAATATATTTCCCAGTTAAAGTAGGTGCACTATGAATAAGTGTCACTAATTATTTTGTTTCTTAGGATGTTTGATTATGGATTTTTTTATATTTTTAATAAAAGATTATTTTTCTCCCTTAATTTCTTCTATTATTTCTCCCATTTCCTTTGTCAGATTAATCTTTTATTAAAAAGGTAAAAAATTCATATTCAAACATCCTAAGAAACAAAATGATATGGATTTTTTTATATTTTTAATAAAAGATTATTTTTCTCCCTCAATTTCTTCTATTATTTCTCCCATTTCCTTTGTCAGACTAATCTTTTATTAAAAAGGTAAAAAAATTCATATTCAAACATCCTAAGAAACAACATAATTAATCCTAAGAAACAAAATAATTAGTGATACTTATTCACAGTGACAAATACCTACTTTAACTGGGAAATATATTCCAATTAGGAAATAGAAACCTATACTTAGTTCAACTAGAAAATTCCAAACAAATCTAAATAAAATAGAAAACTATTAAATTAGGAAAATAACTCTAATTAGGTTTTCTCTCAGTTTATGAAATCAAAATCAGTTACTCTCAGTTTATGAAATCAAAATCCCTAATTTTATCCTAATACGTCCTACATCAAAAGCAAAGTTGATATGTCAATTCGGGCGATAAATTCTTTCTCCGTTTGCAGCTGCTTACTCGGTTGGGTATAGAGAGATTAGTCTTGCCGTCTATACTGCAGCTCCAAAAAACGTGGGAAGCTTCTTTTGGCTTTTCAGAATTGCATCATTTTCAAAGAGTAGAACTCTTAGCCTATCCATTTTTGGGGTTTCAAGGAACCAAGATGTTGCAGAAATTCGTTAGCAACTCTACAAAAACAAAGGAAATGAGTGGTAACTATCATAGAACCTTTAATACAACTGTACACAACACTGAACTACTGTAATGAATTTTTTCTTTTTCTAATATAAATGTATCTCGATTTATTCTTTTTGTAGGTTTTGTGGGTAGATCTCGAGATTTCTCTGGGAATACATCTACTGTATCACAGGTATGTTTAAGCTAGTGAATTCTCTTTGATTCCATTGTTCTTGTTTAGTCAACTGAATGGATAAGGTTCAGAATATGTTGCTAAATTGTTTTGCAAGCATCATATTAATTAAGGCTAAATTGGATTTTAACTAGGGACAGAACAGATGTTTTCGGAATTGTTCCTGTGAGAAGTACCTCCTTTAATATTTTTGCTTTCCTAATATGGATTGAAGTGTCTATTGGGACTTTATGATCTTATTTTTATTCCATTTTTCGGATCTGTAATTTAAATCATTAATTTACTTTTTGGGTTGAATGATTATGGTTGTTGAGTCATGGATCCAATGTTCTCCAATTTCCAACTTAGCTTTTAATTTTTAAACTTTTTAAGTCATCGGGAATTGATTATTTAAATTTCGGTGTCTATTTCTTCCCATCTTATTTACCAGTTACGTTATTTAGAATTATCAACTAAATTTTACAGGAGCACAAGGGTGAGGTTGATAATACAAGCAGATTCTCCGGCTTATTTTACAAGCGCAAGTCAAAAACAAGGAAAGCAAAAATTGTTGGGAAAGAAAACATGGTTAATAGCAGCAATGGAAATACAGAAAGATTTGGGTCTGTATACAAGCGTAGACGAGTACTGGGTAGCAGAGATTCAAGTAGTGATGGTTAGTTTCTGTAGTTAATTGATCATAGGTGAAGATACATATCATTGATAGAGTGAACTTGATTCTTTTAAATTTATTTTGCGTCAATTGTATGGTGGTAAATGAAAAATGTGAAGCACGAGACATTTTTCATTTGAGGTCCTAAGTTAAAAACTTCGAAAGCAACTCAGATAGCATATAAATTACACAGATTTAATTGAACTTTGGTTAACTAATTTTGAGAAATGTTTTTTAAGAGTAACATCTTGATAGATGTATGGCTTGTGTTATTTCTTCTCTTATTCTTTTCATGATTGAGTTTAGGTTACCAAATTTGATTTGATTTGAGAAGAATAGCATATGTTTGATTTGAAATAAAATTTGGTTAAGGATACCATATTACTGCTTGTAAGAGAGTTGAGAAAAACAAAGCATAGTAAATACAAGAAAAAATTGAAAAATTTTAGGAATATTAATCAGATGGAGAGGGTTGAACTTGAACGGAAAGATTTTCGTTTTTTCATTTAATTTTCTTGTCATTTCTTAAGAATAAATTAATAGGAATTTCATCACAACTAAGTTTTACATTTGTGGCGAAATTGTCAATTGAATGATTGATTATATTTGTTCGACAGCTAGCGTAAAGCTCGGAGCTTGCATATGAGAAGGGGTCCATTTTCACAATTGAAAGAGTTGTCCTATAACTTGACTTTGTTGCAGCTTCTTGAGTTTCATCTACTATATTAAAGTAAAAAGAAAAAAAAGGTAATGGCTTCCTAATAATTGTACTTTGGGATAAGATTTCATTGTACCATCTAAATAAGTTTCAATTTATTTTTTTAAAAGTAATATTTAATGTAAAACTTGATTATTTTTTAACTTGATTTTTGAATGTGGCCTATAATGGGTAGATTGTTCAAGTAAAATATTTGAAGTCCACCTTCATTTTAATATAACTTAAAAAATTGATTTGAATGGGAAAGATGATCATATTAGATAGAACTCATCCTCCAAATCAATTCAAGCCTTTTACTTATACACCTAATCTTGACTTAAGACATATAAGGTAGAACTCACCCTCCAAATCAATTCACAAGGGTAGGATGGTCATGTATTTAAAATCAAAGTTTCTAACCTTAGATTAACAATGTGGGATTAGAAGAAATAATGACAAGGGAGTTAAAGAACCAATAGAACTCTGTAAAATCCTGGAACTTGCAAGGGGAAAACAAATTTTTGTTACAAACACATGACCTCTGAATCGTCCTAAATTATAATAATAACAAATTTTTGTTACAAATTTTAATAATGATGTCTCTAGAATTCCTCCTCGGTCAGCACCATTTAGCTTTAGTTAAGTTGACCAATAATAACTTGTCAGAAAACCAAGAAAAGATTTCATCAACGGTAACACAATTGAAGATAAGAAGCAACCTGCCAACGTTAGATATATTGTATAACTCTGAGCACTGTGTGCGACCATGCCTAGTCGGCCTGTTATTGCTTGTCCTTCCATGACATACGATGGCTGAGAGAGAAGAGAGCGTGATCGGTAGCAGTAGGTAGCAGGTGCACCAGGAGCAGTGGTAAGCCAATTGTTACCTCCCATCAATAGTACATCAAACCAGCAAGGCAGCCCATGCTCTCCTGCCCACATAGGATATGAATCTCAATGGAATATTAATTTCATGTAAGTCCACTTCCTGCAAATGAAAATACAGAAAATTTTTTGAAATGACTTGCATAATATTTACCAACAAGCACCAGAAGCAGTCGATTTCATTCTGCAGAATTAAATTTGAAAACCAAATGAGATTTCTAAGATAACGAAATGCAGTACAAAAAAATCAGTCCACAAGGGAAGGATGATCATGTACTTATAAACCAAAATTTCCTATGTGGGATTCATTAGGTAATTATAATTCTAAACAACCCAAAATGAATGATGTACTACAAAACATATTGTACCAATTTTATCTAAAAGTTGAGCGTGTTTAATTTCCAAGCGTTTTCTCTAAGCAAAGAAAGAGAGATAAGCAAAGCATCTTCTGTGATTGTTTTTAATGAAATTTACCTTTTTAAAAAATATTACCTTGCATTTATGAGAATAATCTCTCTAAACTGATTATTTCACGTAATTTTTTTCTTTTTTTAAAAAAATATATATATGATAAGCAGGTAGATTGCATGTTAAGAAAAAAAAAAATTGTTGGATTTGACTTGATCCACATTCAAACAAAACATCCACCATTGTACCTGGAGGACCCCAATAACTTTTCTTGTACAATCTTGGGCTAAATACCGAAACAGAAAAACTTTGGGCCATTCTAGGGCTCCGTACCCAACTGAATTCATGGTCTTTCTTTGCTGTCCAGAATTGCAATCAAACTATTCAACCCTTTTGTATTTGTGCATATACTCATAAATATTTTGTTGAGCTTTCAGATTATGCCAAAGAAAACCCGATAGCTCTTAAAGTGTTACGGAAAGAGGAAACAAGATTCTGAAAGTGTAGTTTCTGTTAGAGACTCCTCATCAAAGCCACCTATTCAGCATGTAACGGATGTAACTTAATGCAAATTCCTTGACTAAAGTGATTGAGCATGATTTTAGTAATCTCTAATTTAGACTCCTTGATCATTGCTATTCAAATCCCAAGATTGCAGCAGCTGTAACTTCTGTAATTATATTTAGGATTAGAGCTTTATTTTATTTCCATATATACATGTCTAAATCCTGTATAAAAAGATGTAACTGCAGTATCAAAAATCAATCAAAAAATATTCAGCTTCTATTCTCTATTATGGTATCAGAGCTCACTTCTCTAACGAGCTAGATCCTGTTTCCTATTCTTTTTTTTTCTCAAATGGCTTTCGATTCGGCTATAAGTAATCCATCAACAGTTGCTGTGGTTTCTTCACAATCCACTCAAAGTTTAATAACAATCAATGCTGCTGCTCAATTG
>JANLJB010004548.1:0-11877 GCA_026212285.1 Bursera cuneata
AAAAAGTCTATAAAAATCATTAACTTTTTGAATACCTCATGACTTTCATATACTTTTAAAAAGTATTGATTGAATACCTTAAGACTTTTACAGACTTTTTAAAAGTTTTTAAAAGTCTATATTGAATACCTCATGACTTTTATAGAGTATTTAAAAGTCTACAAAAGTCTTAATTGAATACACCTCAACTTTTTAATTTTATAAAAGTCTTTAAAAGTCTTAATTGAATACACCCCCCTTAGATAGTATGGCATTTTATTTGATGTCTAACAATATGTTTAATGAAAAATAATATTTGAGAGTTGAGTGTTCGAAAACAGATAGCATTTGATAGTTTTCTATCGTCCTATATCTAATACAATTTTTTTTATAGTGTCTTGTGTCTAGCGTCTCACAAACCATATGCCATCTAAATTTTTTAGGAGTTCGATAAATTTTATCGATGTCCCCTAATTTAGATCATTTTTCTAAATTATCCCTTCAACATTTGACGTGTTGACATGAAACGCAAGGTCGCTTAGTTGTATAACAAGGGAAATTTCTAAGGAGGTGCTAAGGAAAAATAACGTACCCCAATAATCTTCAGATTTACCTAGCCAACCTCACCTTAAATACCAAAAATATCATTACATATATATTAGTCTACTCTCGCTTAACAATCTCTCATCCATTCGCAGTTGACACCTTCAATCTCTCAATCAGATTACTATATACAGTAGAAAAAAATCACAATATTAAATATCAGATTTGAGTTTGCTACATAGGAAAGAAAAGAGAACTAAGATATCAGTCTTCATTTTTTTTTCTCCATTTTTTATTAAGTTTTTCATTAAAATTATTAATTACCTTAGATTATGTATTAATTTCGAAAAAATTAAAAGTTAGATAATTTGTAGTATGTGAATCTGGAGATACTAGGCTCGTTAAGCCTGAAGTGAGCTCACTCTGTCTGTTAAAAGTTTAAGAGCTTAACGAACATTAACGGGCTTACTGGTTATTAACGGGCCTAGTATCTTTAGATTCGCAGAGACTCGTTTTTTGCAGTCATATTTCGTTCCAATTATTAGGTTAACTACAAACTTTTACTACATCTATTATACAACAACTATAAATCATCTAAATTTTATTTTTTTCGAGATTATGAGGTATTCTAATGAAAAGCTTTATCGAAAATGGAGAAAAATGACAAAACGAAAATTGATATCTGACTTTTCTCTTTTCTCCTATGCATTAAACTCAAATTCAATCTTCGATCCTGTGATTATTTTCTGTCATATACAGTAATCTGATTGAGAAGTTATAATTGTCAATTGCGAATGGATGAGAGAATGTTAAGTGAGAGTAGACTAATATATACACCAAGACATCTTTGACATTTTAGGTGAGGTTGGGTAGGAAGATCTAAAAATGATTGAGGTAGACTATTTTTTCCTAGCACCTCTTAACATTGGCTATATATTCTAAATTTAGATATTATTGAAAAATAATTAAATTAGAGGGGTGTTAAGAGAAAATAGTATATCCCAATCATATTTATTTTACTTATCTTACTGGACAACTTCACTTTGACATGTTAACACTTAACAGGTGATTAATAATTTTAATGGGTAATTAATAATTAATAGTTTTAACGGGTTAATTGATTGTTATCAGGTTAATGGATTCAAAGGTTATTGAGATATCATATTTTTTAGCCCCCTCAAATCTGGCTATTGTCGTAACCCCCCTGAATTCCCTTAATTCCCTATAACAAGTTGAGACTTTGAGCGGCTGTGATATCAACGTTCCCCTCAGGGTTTTTTCTCTGGTTCTTATAGAGGAAAAGCAATGGCCATTACCAGCCTTTTTCACTTTCAATTTATTTTTTTTTTCTTTTTCCTTTTTATCTTTTCTTTCTAGCCCTTTAACGCTCTTCGTTTGATCCTCTTTCTTTCAATTTTCATATATTTCTTTGGCTTCGTTTTTGGTTCTTGCAGGTGAAGGAACAAAACCCAGATGGGAAAGTCATCTTCTTCTTCTCTCAAGAAGAAAAGATCCAAAATTTCTTCTTCTCAGGTACTGACTTTATGATTGTTTTCTTGTTTTATGGTTAAGTCGTTGAAGGCTCACTTATCCTTTGATTGTTTGTTTCCCGAGAAAATTTAGGAAAGGGAGAGTTGATAAAGCTTATGAACGCTGTTTTTTCTAATTCATTTTAAAGAATGTTAGAAAGATTTTTAAATTTTGCTAATCTAAACAATTCAGTTAGGTATAGTTTGGTTCGCTTTCAGCTAATGGAATTCTTTAACATATCTGAAAACATTGTTGGTGCTTTATGTTTTAAATCATTTATTTATTGCTATGCATATATAGGGTTTTATTATTATTATTGTTATTACTATTATCATCTTTTACAAATTCGGACATGGGTTTTCTTTATTTTGGAATTTTAATCCAAAAAATTGCTGTATGCATGCATGTCTATGGGATGTTTAGGCTCGAATTAAGAAAAGAAGTAAAAGTAGGACCAAGAGGAGTTCTAGGTTGAAAAAGCTTCGCCGTCGTGATGATTCACTTTCATATTCAAGCAATAGTGATGATTCGAGGAGTTCGGTATCTGTTTCATCCTCTAATTCTGAGGATGAAAAAAGAAATAGAAGGCCTCGGTCTAGAACGCGTAAAGATGTGAAGGCCAGTAAAAAGAGGGCTCGAAGACGGTTCTCTAGTTATGGAAGCTCTGAGGACTCTCGTCATGTTAAAAGACGAAAGGGGTCAGGGAGAAGTGGGGATGCTCAGGTTGGGAAGAAAACCCTGGAAAGGAAGAAAAAGAAGAAGAAGAAGAAGAAGTTGTCGAAGAGAGAGGTGAGTGTTAGTTCCACAAGTAGTGGGTCATGGAGTTGCTCAACTTGTCGGGGTGGTAGTGGCAGCAATGAGAGTGAACTTGAGAGGAACAGAGGCAGGTCTGAAAGAAAGGATAAAGGTAGGAGATTTGAGAAGGTTAGAAGTGGAAGTAGAAGCAGGAGATCTAGGTCGAGGAGTTGCTCATCATGCAGTCACTATAGTGATTATGGGAATGAGGAGAAATTAACAAGTGATGTCAACTTTAGACGTTTGAGATCGGTTGTCATTGTTGCTAGAGAGGCTAGTGAAGAGAGAGGGATGGATAAAGATGAGCATAAAGAAGAGATGGAATATGATCATGATGATTATCCTCCTAGCAGAAGCAATGATAGTTATGATGGGAGCAGTAAAAGGGAGCTGGTACATAGTTCACTTTTTGCATCAGAGGAGAAAAGGAATGCTGAAGATGAAAGAGGAGAAGAAGCTGTTGTTTCTAACATCAGAACTGGAGAAGTCAGAGAAAGTGACAAGGAAATTGAGGGCTATGATGGAAGTAATCCTGGCTGCGATGGAGTTTCTGTGAAGAAAAAAAATACTGAGGATTCTGGGGCTGTTGATAGTCCAAATACTTATGATTTGGAATCAAAATTAAGACAAAAGGCTTTGGAAAATCTTAGGTCATTCCGGAGGGGACACCAAACAGATGCAAAGGCTGCTGTCAGTAAGAAAGATCTTATTGATAGTAATGTGAAGACAGTGTCCACTGCAAAGGCCGAATTGTTTCAAAATAAATCTCCCAAGGGAGATCGTGCTAGAGTGGTGAATATGGGCCAAGGAGCTGAACAGAAGATTATTCCTGTAGACAGTAAAGTTTCCACTGAGTTCTTACAGAATGATAGAAAGAATTCAGATAGGAATGACGTTGGCAAAGAATCTGGTGCTGAGCATGATGTTGCATATCCGTCAGATCGGGTGGCTCTTGCTGGTAGCCCTAGTGAGAGAGTTAACGTGAGTGTCCCTTCTGAGTTAAATAAACCTAGGTCGATGGTATTAGTATCTAGGCCAGAATCATCAAATTCTCACACCAGCAAGAAGCAAATACCTGCAAAGCAGGATCCTCAGTCAAAGTCCATGACTGGGATCAGTGTAGGTGAGAGTAAGGTAGAAGATGTGCAAACTGTGATTCCTGTCAGTGGCAAAAGTAATGGCGAAGAAGTTAATAAAGCCGTCGGTTCTACTTCTGTTGTTCCTTCTTGTACAAAATCTATTTCTGGAGGTACTGGCTCAAATAAACTGGATGATGAAGCCAAGGAGGATTCACAGTTTAAGCAGAAGACCATGACTGTAATGCGGGGTGGAGAAATGGTAGAGGTGAGTTTTTTTTATGTGTCATTGATTGCCGACTTTTGTGTCCTAAAACATAAGCTGGTAAATGTTGCATGTAAATTTTTGTGTTTGTGTCAAGCTCTGATGTTGTAATTATAACATTTGGCCAGGTAAGCTACAAGGTCTACATCCCTAAGAAAGCACCTGCTTTGTGTCGGAGGCCACTCAAGCGGTGATGTCGAATGCACCATTTTGAAACTTTAAAACCACAAATACAATCATGCGGGATTGACCTCTTATGAGGAATTTAAAGTTTAGAGCTCAGGAAAATTGTTGTTAAAAAGTACGTAGAGATAAAAATAGGTTTATTACACTAATGATGTCTATTGTGTCTGCAATGATAACCTTCATGAATATTTTAGAAGTACTTTTTATAATTGTGTTGTTTCTTTAGTTATTTTTAATGACTTAAGTTCTGCTTGTTTTAGCTGTTCTTTAGTTGGTGCATGAGGAGCTTCCTCTTGGGCTGTAAATAAAATAATTGGAAAGTCCTTTGTTTTCTGTGAGCTGTGACATTTTTATTGCATTTAAACGCTTGGGCGTCCAAAATGTATTGGTTGTCATAACCTCTGTGTGTGGTGTTTTTGTATTTGTCTTTGTTTTTTCTTTTTTTAATTAGAATGCTTATAATGTTAAACATATTGAAAACACAATCAAAAGAAATAAATATATAATCAACTTTTTAAGAGTTAGGCTAAGGTATAGAAAATAGAACTTTCAATTGAAAAACCATCAACAACGTTTCAAAAAAATTGTAAGAAACATTTTTTTCACTATTAGGGAAAAGTTGAATTTGGTTTACGAGGCCTTTTAAAAATGAGGAAAAGTTGGTCCTCATATGGGTTTGCAAAGATTTTCTTAATGCTTCATCACATATTAGGGAATATCATTCTGTGTCTGCAGAATTTCTTTAAGATGTGTGTGTGTGTGTGTGTGTTTTTTTTTTTCTTTTGGTTCTTTTAGGATTATCTTTTGGCCGTGTTCTTCTTTTTACATGTTCATCCTAGCTTGTGCAACACATTAGAAGATGGTAGTATGCAGAAATGAGTAAATTGATATTCATTAACATTCTTGATTATTTGTGTAATCATCCATTTATATATATATATATACATAAGCTTGTATTGTCGCAGTTCCGTACACAGTTTAGAGTTGTTCGGGTAAGATAAAGTGAAATGATAGTTCAAGTGTTCAAATATTCAAGTTGTCTTGGAACAACATTCCAGAGAATTTCTACCAGAATCCCACTATTATGGTATTATGCTAATATTTTCTGGACTAAAATCACTGAGATAATTCCAGCAGGAAGAAAAAACATCAAATAGAGGAAGGCCACAGAGCCCTGTTAAATATTACATAAACTGCACCACAGTTTTGGGTTGTTCCGGGGCTTCCAGAGTTATGCTCAAGAAGACCAAAAGCTTCAAAGTAGACATTGCCAATGGCAGTCAGCCAAATCAGAAGCACCAGTTTCCTATCTAGGTCTGTTGTGTATCTGATTATGGGTTTAATAGTAATGATCCTCCTCAGCCGCCAGCAACATTTGTTTTCTTTGTGCCACTAACACAGGCCCAACCCTCCATCTCTGACACTGATATGCCTCCCAGGAACTTTGAATATCGATTGATGATTTGTGGAAGCTGCATAAAACACATAAGATAACAAAATCAGCAGGTCCTGTCATCCAAGCTTAGATTTTCACCCAAAAAAAAAAGAACCTACAATTTCTAAATTTCTTGAAAGTTTTTTATTGTAAGACAGAACTTGGACTTAGGATATTTTAAAACTTCATCGTATGCAAAGCCATTTTTTACTCGGATTACTACTTGCTACTTATCTTTCTAATATATAATTAGTCACTTTGGCTAAGAAGATACCTGATCAGATAGGATACCAGATATGCCAATTACTGCCCCAGGCTTAGCATAAGAAACAATATGATCTGCTAATTCCAATAAAGGATTTAGAAGTATATTCGCAATAACCACGTCATATTTCTTTATCTCGGAGAGGGCTCCTGTTTGATACGAGCTCTGATCATTCACAGCTCCATTTGCCCTTTCATCAATTGAAGTGTTGTCAGGAACTAGGAGTAATTGCAATTTGTCAGATCCTATGTCGTTAAGAGCAGCATTATGACTTGCAGATGTGATGGCCAGGGGATCTATATCAACTCCAACAGATAAAGCAGCACCAAACTACATTCTCAGTCAATGAATTAGGATTCAGAGAATCAGTTGGCATTATAAGACAATTCAAGCTCTACAACATGCAGATGAAGTATAAGAGGGAAAACAGATGGAAAAACATTATTAATACGAACTTCAATAAGAAATTGGGGAAAATGGGTAAAAAATTCTCACACTAAGCTGTAACCTTACGCCTAACAGCTAGAATAGTCACAAGTAACTTCAAACAGCGAGCTTGTACTTCAAATTAAGAATTAAGGGGCCAACAAAAGTAAGAGTTTATTTACCTTAATTGCCGCGATTGCAAGAATACCAGAACCTGTGCCATAGTCCAAGAAGAGTTCTCCTCCCTTTATCAAGCCTTGTAGCAACAATAGACACAACTTAGTAGTAGCGTGCTCCCCGGTTCCAAATGCCATTCCAGGATTCAAAATTATATTTGTTGCTTGAACATCCTGTTGCAAGAAAGCAAACATCAATATAGTAATCCGATGTGTTGACAATAACTGGATGTTCTTATTCTTCGTATAGAGATATAGTGAGTAAAAGTGCAAACAAGCCTATTCCAGAAGCAACTTGTATAAGTGCATGTGTCTGTTAGGCCCCCAATACGTTGCACTTACGTTAGGGGGAATAGGGATAAAGCAATTGGAACTTAAGTGAAAATATATAGAATTTGTGTACATAAGTGAAGTGTCATAGTTTTGTTATAGACAGGTGGCATTGTCTAAATTGAAAATCAGTTAGGATTAGAATATAGTGGAACAGGAGAAAGAGAAGGGGGATCGGGGAAATTGATTAAAGTAGAGTTCTACTGTAGGAGGGATAGTGGCTCTCAAAATCCACTTACAATTGCTTTCTATTATTTTACTGTTCATAGTTGTTTATTGTTCATACTTATGAAAAAGAAAAACAAGTCTTGTACATTTCTATCTCATTCGACATTTCTTTCCTATTTCTTTACTATTCATCTAAACTAAAATCTCTAGATCTAGACCATTTTCCTTCATAATCTTCCGGAATCTTATCAAAGTAGTATCAGAGCACTAGATCCAAGCACCATGACAAGAATAGAGAGTCGAGTGGATTAGCTAGAGACAACAGCAGCGATCATTCAAACACGGCTTTCGATGGTTGAGTCAACGCTCACCGCCCTAGTAGAGTGGATGGAGAAGCTGGATCAACACTTGTTGAAACTAGACGAAAACTTACGAGTCGGGTTACAATTGAACCGAAATCAACAAACTCCTGCTGGTGAGTCTAGAGATGGTCGGTCAACGCATCTTATGCCGAAGGAGGAGTCAATATTGACTATAGGTGGGCAAGGATTTGTTGCGAGAGCCGTTTGTGGAGGCGTTGAGCTGGGTTACAAGAAACTGGAATTGTCGGTTTTCAATGGTGATGACCCCAATTCGTGGATCTTCCATGCTAACAGGTACTTTTCCATGAATAAGCTCTCTGATACTGAACGGGTTGTGGCTGCAAGTGTGTGTATGGAGGGTGTAACCTTGTCGTGGTTACAATGGCAAGAAGGTAGGATTCCAATTCGAAGCTGAGATCATTTGAAATTGCTTTTCTACAATGCTTCAACAATACTCAGTAAGGGTCGTTACATGCAAGATTTTTGACAGTAAAGCAAGAAAGAACAGTTGCAGAGTATCGTGAGAGATTTGAGACTCTGTCAACTTCATTGAAAAATGTGTGTCCAGAGACATTGGAATGAGTCTTTATCAATGGCCTTGAGGAAGAAATCCAGGTGGAGGTGTTAATGTTGAAACCTGATAGCTTAATTAGAATTATGGAACTACCAAACTGGTAGAGGAAAAGAATTGGGCATTGAAACGAGCTCGAGAGAGAGGAATGAACCACCCCGTGCTACAATACTCAATCCTCCACGAGTGGAACAACGAACAGTAAACTGGGTGCCAAATCGAATTCCAACTGTGCCAAAGAAAAACTTAGTTCCACATTTCTTCAAAAAACTCGCAGCCTCAGAGCCTCAAGCAAAACGAGAAAAAGGATTGTGTTTCCAGTGTGACGAGAAATCTACCATTGGGCATCGGTGCAAACAAAAGGAATTGCAAGTCTTGGTTGTGCATGATGAAGAGGATGAGGAGATAAATGAAATTGAAGAGAATTTGGTTGTCCCGAATACTATGGAAGGAGTGAAACTTTCCTTAAACTTAGTTGTGTGTTTAACTTCCCTTAGAACCATGAAGTTGAGGTGTCAATTGGCAGGGCAGAAGGTCATTGTTCTGATTGATTTCGGGGCTACTCACAATTTTATATCGAAAAAGCTTGTGGAACAGTTGGGAGTACTAGTGAAAGAGACAAGTAATTGTGAGGTTATGATGGGAACAGGGGAGTCAATTCGAAGCAATGGAGTGTGTAAAGATGTTGTGATGACTTTGCAATCGTTGACCATGGTAGAGAAATTTCTACTTTTGAATTTGGGTAGTTTGGATGTACTTCTTGGTGTTCATTGGTTGGCTACACCAGGAACAATGCAAGTTAATTGGGATCAATTAACAATGAGGTTCAAGGTGGGGGACAGCCAAGTTATCCTACAGGGCGACCCCAATCTTAACAAGACATTGGTATCCCTCAAATCAATGATGAAAACGTTGCAACAAGAGGGCCAAAACATCATGGTAGAGCTTGGATGTCTTATAATGGATGTTGACCCAACTACAAAGTTTGCCCTCATTGAAATTGAGAGATTATTGAAGGAGTTTGCACTACCAGAGGACATACCACCTATACGGGACTGCGATCATGCAATTGTATTAAGGGAAGGAGCGGGTCTAGTGAATGTTCGTCCTTACCGTTATCCACATGCTCCAAAAACAGAGATTGAACACTTGGTTACTGGGATGTTGGCAACCAAGATCATCCAGCCAAGTGTGAATCCATTTTCTAGCCCTAATCTATTGGTCAAGAAGAAAAATGGTAGTTGGCATTTATGTGTTGTTTACCAGGCACTAAATAAGGCTACTGTCCCAAATCGTTTTCCCATTTTGATTATTGATAAACTCCTGGACAAGTTGCTCTAAGTTGGATTTAAAGTCAGGCTATCATCAAATCTAGGTTCAGGCTTGTGATGTTACAGCTTTTCAAACTCATGAGGGACACTATGAATTCTTGGTTATGCCTTTTGGTTTAACCAATGGCCCTGCCACATTTCAAGCCTTAATGAATTCAGTTTTCAAAGGCATAGTACGTAAATATGTTCTAGTTTTCTTTGACGATATTCTCGTCTACAGTCCAACCTTAGAAGACCATTATGTTCATCTATTGGATACTTTACAAGCCTTACGGATTCACAAATTGTTTGCATACAAGAATAAATGTTGTTTTGCACAATCAACCTTGGAATACTTAGGCCATATAATTTCTTCCGAAGGAGTTACAGTTGATCCATTTAAGATAGTAGCTATGCAGAATTGGCCCCAACCCAAGGACATCAAAGAGCTGTAAGGCTTTTTAGGCTTGACAGGTTATTACAGATGTTTTGTGGCTAACTATGGCAAGATTGCTAAGCCTTTAACCCATCAATTGCGGAATGACAGTTTTGGTTGGTCAACAGAAGCGTCCAGTGCATTTAACCAGCTCAAGCAGGCTATGTCAATCATTCCTGTTCCCGCACTTCCTGATTTTGCTTCTAATTTTGTGGTTGAAACTGATGCTTCGATAGTGAGACTTGGGGCTATGTTATCTTAACATAAACGACCTATAGCTTATTTTAGCTAAGCCTTATCACCACAAGCACAATTGAAATCTATTTATGAGCATGAACTTATGGCTATAGTCCTCACAATTCAGAAGTGGAGGCACTACTTGTTGGGTAGACATTTCATTGTAAAGACTGATCAGATAAGTCTCAAGTATTTACTGGAACAATGGCTAGTTAATTATGAATATCATAAATGGTTTACCAAGTTGTTGGGATACGATTTTTAGGTTCAGTATCAATCAGGTTTGGTCAATAAGGCTTCTGATGCTCTTTCCCAATTTTTTTTTTTTTGAAGTCCTCCTTTCCATTTTGTCTATTTCACATGTTCTTAATCTGGGCAAATTGGGTATTCAAGTTGCTCAAGATGCTAGTTTGGTTAATTGTTTGACACTTCTGCACCAGGATCCTCAAACCCTTCTCATTGATCTATTTACAATAGTCACCTACAGTACAAAGGAAGGTTGGTATTACCTAAGGGTTCTTCTTTAATCCCTCTTATTTTACAAGAATTTCATTGTAGTCCGTTAGAAGGACGTTTGAGTTTCTTAAAGACTTATAAGCGGGTTTCAGCTGAGCTTTTTTGGTAAGGCATGAAAAGTGACATTCGCACTTTTGTTAAGACACATGGGATACGTCAATAAAATGAATATTTGGCTTTAACTCCTGCTAGGCTGCTACAACTATTGCTTATTCTGCAAGTTATTTGGGAAGATTGGTCAAACTTTTGGAACTTGAATAAAAAAAAAAATAATATTAATATTAAAAGAATAATCTAAATTAGATAATTTTGTCACTATGGATTTTATAGAAGGACTTCCTTAATCACATGGCGTTAACACAGTTTTGGTGGTTGTTGACCGGCTTAGTAAATATGGTCACTTTTCCCCCCTCAAACATCCCTTCACAGCCAAAGTAGTGTTGAATTGTTTGTCTTCTGTTACCAAGCTCAATAGGTTCCCTCGTTCCATCATTTCTGATCAAGATAAATTTTTTATGAGTTTTTTCTAAACTGAACTATTCTGTTTGCAAGGGACTAACCTCCATTGGAGCACAACATACCATCCTCAAACCGACGGTCAATCCAAAGTACTTACCCAAAGCTTGGAAACTTTTTTGCGGTGCTTTGCTAGTGACCACCCAAAAGATTGGTCCAAGTGGCTGCCTTAGGCTGAATATTGGTATAATACTTCATTTCACTTTTCAACTAAGTTCACACCATTTTGAATTGTCTATGGCTGGGATCCTCCTTCATTACTTCGGGTAGGACGTTCTGCTTCTCCAAACTCCTCTATAGATCAGCTCCTCCACGAACGAGATGCTATACTTGATGAATTGAAAGCACACCTTGCCCGTGCTCAAACCAATATGAAAACTCAAGCTGATTTGCATAGGCGTGACATTCATTTTGAGGTCGGTGATCGTATCTACCTCAAACTCTATCCTTATCGTCACTAATCCCTTGCTGCCTGCGCCAATGAGAAGCTCTCTCCTTGTTTCTTTGGCCCTTATCCCATTCTCCAATGCATTGGTTCTGTGGCATATAAATTGGCTCTTCCGGACACCGCTTCCATCCATCCAGTGTTCCATGTTTCTCAACTGAAAAGTGTCATCCCTCCTACTGTTTCCTGTCAACCTTTTTCCTCGGTTTTTAGATACTAATCTAGCGTGGCAAGTTGAACCCTTTCAGGTGCTTGGTATTCGTCCTACTAATGGTACCTCTACAACTAGCTCTGAGGTCTTGATTCAATG
>JANLJB010004548.1:12148-56421 GCA_026212285.1 Bursera cuneata
CAATGGAAAGATTTACTTGGTTTTAAGGCTACTTGGGAACCTTTTGAGTTGATCTCTCAACAATTTCCTGATTTCCACCTTGAGGAAAAGGTGTTGCTTTTGGCAGGGAGTAATGTTAGGCCCCCAATACGTTGCACTTACGTTAGGTGGAATAGGGATAAAGCAACAGGAACTTAAGTGAAAATATATAGAATTTGTGTACATAAGTGAAGTGTCATAGTTTTGTTATAGACATGTAGCATTGTGTAAATTGAAAATTAGTTAGGATTGGACTATAGTGGAACTGGAGAAAGAGAAGGGGGATAGGGGAAAATTGATTAAAGCAGAGTGCTACTGTGTGAGGGATAGTGGCTCTCGAAATCCACTTACAATTTCTTTCTATTATTTTACTGTTCATAGTTGTTTACTGTTCATACTTATCAAAAATAAAAACAAGTCTTATACATTTCTATCTCATTCGACATTTCTTTTCTATTTCCTCACTGTTCATCTAAACTAAAATCCCTAGAGCTAGACCATTTTCCTCTATAATCTTCTGGGATCTTATTGGTTTCTTAATGACTCTGCTAAGTACATAGACAGAGATTTTTCAACTGGAGTGTACACAAATCGAACCCACAGCGATAATATCTGGACTTATCAACCGTGATACAAGTAATAAATATCAAATGCTTAGCCAATGTAGGACACTTAAAAGTATGAGTTGGGTTCACTGCTTCAAGAAATTCAAAAGCGCATAAGCAATGAAGCCTGCATAAGGTTAAGAAAGACTGCAACAAACAAAAACTCCGAAAGATAGTGAGGAAACATACTGGGGGAGTTCTCCACTCTGGCACAATCCATAGTCCTTCTGTAACCTTAACAGGAAGAAATGATTCCTGCAACAGATTTTAATTTTAAAACTGACGGCAAACAATAAATTAATTATCCATATATTTTTCTACATAAGAAATGTTTGATGAATCAATTACGATTTATAACCGTCCCTTAGATTTACAGTACAAATAATATCATAAAAAATGAATAAATCTCCCCCATCTTCACCATAAACTATTTTAAAGATAGTGGGAGGAAAAGAAACAGCACAATCAAATGAAATAGCCATTATATCACAAAACTTATAAGAATACCACATTTTTGCCACTGTAAGAGAGAGGACAAGAGGAGCAAATTAACCTGAGTTTTCTTTATCCAGTCCCATTGCTCACCAATTTTAACTTCATAACTTGGCATCTCTTTCAAGCCTACAGAATAAGCAGCCTTTGATATGCATGCATCTACATCTTGGTGTTCAGGAAATATGGAATCAATGTAAATCTGCACAGAATGTAATATGTCAGTTATATTTTTAAACGGTAAATTTCTTTTTCTTATTCATTAGTTTAGCTAGTGAACTGAATGATTGTTTACCTCATGACCAAAAGTGACAAAAATGGAAATGTATTGTTTGAAGAATTTGCTGCCATTTATCAGACATTTGTAGTGAAAAGATGAAGCACAACGCTTTATTACAGGTCTTAGGATAGAGTCTCTACAAAAGCATCTTTGTTATGAGAGAATGAAAATTAGGTATGTTTTACCCACCTAGTGGTTGAAATAATCATAAGTCCCCAGGTCAAAATTTCAAGTGTTAAAGCCACTGTCTGTCAGTCCATGCAAGAGCCTGTGGAAATTTAGTGACTATTGGCATCAAACACAACTTTTGGTCACATAAGAGTATAGAACTTGACTTCAAAAGAACCAAGTCATTTCCTTGCAGTTCTATTATGTTGGGGAACTCCAAACCAACATAGATGATTAAAAATCCAAAAGATTGTTCAATTATAATCGGATGAATAATGCCACACAGTAACTTGCTACAATACTGAGTGAACAGTAAGTTGCTACAGTATTAAATAATGTATTGCTAAAGATCATTGAACAGTGAACCGATACAGTACTGAAACAGTAAACTATTATGAACAGTAACCATGTGAACAATATCCATCATGAACAGTGCAGCAATATGATTTCAATGAATAGTAGCCAATAGTAAAACCAAGAAACAAAACCTTATAAAAGAAGTAATTAATTGATAGCCAGGACGTGCCAAGAATTTGTATTGACCTAAAAACCATATTTTTCCCCCCCTAGGAGTAATCTTTTGGGGTAGCTGGATTAATGGTAATATGGTCTCTAGGCTACAAAGACAAATTTCCCAAACAGGTGCACTCCTTTTTGGAAAATTAGAACATCAATTAAGCACCTCAGGTATAATCAATAAAACAGAGAGGAGGAGAAAGAAGTGTTGATCGATGGTCTCTTTGAAACACTCTACTTGTATTTATAGGCTTAGAAGCCTAACAACCTGAGATATCTTCTCCTCTAAATCTACAAAACTGTTATCAACTGATATTATAGAGAACTAGTAGCAGATTGAGGATTCATGAGCACAAACCCTCTACAAATTATGACTTAGTCGTGTGATCAATTAAACAAGTATGTTGCTATTTCATCGGTCTTGTGTGTCTAATTAAATTAGTGCAACTAATTTTATATCATAATTGAACTAAAATATACAAACTCAATACAATCCAATCAATTAACAATTAAAAAGAAAACCCCAAAAAAGGAATCAAAGCCAAAGAAAAAAATATTAAGATTGAGCAGAGCTCGTACCCACAGATGCAGGGTGTTCATTTATATTCTTATTACAAATCCTATAAAGAGTCGTTATTTACTCTAACAATCCCCCTATATATTTCAAAATACGCACGTTTATAAACGATGACTCTATGAGATTAGTAACAAAAAAGTAAATAGACACCCATGCATGTGTAGTCGTACATTTCACTTAAACTTAACATATTTATCATTTTTGGGCTCTGATTACCTTTTCCGGGTATTCTTTTAATTGTTAATAAATTGGACCGGACTGGCTGATGAAATAGCCATATCCTCATTTAATCAGTTACACAGTTAAGTCGTGATTTTCATAAGGTTTCGCACATGAATCAGCAATCCATGATCTATTCTCTATCTTATCTTTTGAATTTTTAATTATCCATCTTGGTTTTAAGTTACCCAACAATCTAAAAACCAAAGTGGAAAGCTTTCTTTTCCATCTGGGATTTTTACATTTTAAAATATCCGTAAAAGCAACACATTGCTCTCTACACTAACATATTGTTCTGTATGTAATTTAACGTAACAATCATAGGTTATATATACTAATAAAAACTTTGGCTGTATTTTTCATCAATAAGAGATCAGCAAATGTAGGCAAATCTCTCGCCATTCCATATTCTACTGTCTTCACTAGCTATTGATGTAGTAAGGCATAAACATTGGTCAAATAGATTGGACTAAACACTAAGGAGCTCGCATTAAAGATCATTGAAAGTCTAAGCTTGGTCATAATATAATCTCTCAAAACTTCAACTATGAAAGAAAGGAAAATGCGTACACAGTAAACGAAATTTCTCGAAAAAACAAAAAAGAACCAACTAAATATTAGCAGTTGAACCTCATCAGAACTCTCACATCCATCTTCGTCCTCATCCACGCTCGTAGAACTTGCACCAAAACATAATAAAGCTTCTGAAAGCACATCCTGAAACCACACAGAAACACGAATCCAGTTAGATTGTTAACAATAAGCGTACTTGAGAGCAAATGGAGAAGAAGAGGAAACTGACAGTGACATGTTTTTGACAGCGAATGCGAACTGAAAGATAAGATGAGGTGAAGGAGTCAATGGAAGGAGTATCTGAAGCATCATAACAAGAAGAAGAAATGGAGAACTTTGTGAAGAGTGAGGCGGGTGTAGAGTAGCTTCTGGGTTTGTAGTCGGTCAAGGAGAGAGTAGAGAGGAGAGTGAGTGGCGACGCATATGGTGGTGGGTAAGCGAGGTAGCGTGACAATTTGTGTGGAAGGTGTTTGAAGAAATGTCTGAGAGACATCGCTGCTGTAAATCAAAAACTACCAACAGAATTTTGAAAACAAGTGAAAGCTGCACTTTACTTAAACCCGAATTTTTATTAATTTAAATTCTTGAAATTTGGGGAAATATTAGAAATATTGAAAGATAAAAAAAAATACATATAAATGGTTTATCATCTTTAAATTTGATAATATAATCTTTATATTTATTATTATTTATTATTCATAAAGAAAATTAGATATTATAGCATCTTTCTTTGTTGCAATGAAACAAACTCTTGACCTCTCACTATAATTATCAAATGGGAAACAAATTTGCCGATAATTAAGAGTAATTTTTATGCAACATTTTTATAGCTAGCATTTGTTTCACTAATTTAGAAAATAAGAAAAATAAATAAAAATTAAATAAACTGTGACATTCTTTTCATATTTAATAGGTATGTATGTATCACGATTTTTTAATATAAATCTAAACAAAAAATTCTAATTATTTATCTACAAAATTTAATAGTCGATAGGTTTGACATCATTAAATAATTTTTTTTAAAAATCTAATTTAAATCATTCGATTTTGTGAATAAATTATTAGAATTTTACCTTAAAATATAATTTTAATTGGTTAAGAAACACTATAATATATACATCTATTAATCCATAATGACAAAAAAGTGATACACTTGTCAACCTATAATACTTGATGCCATACCTTGAGCCCGGCCAATTGGTTAGATAACAGAAAAATAATAAAATTCGGCTAAACTAAAATACTTTCCTAACTTAATTATTTTCATAAAATATTTAAAATACAGCAGTTAAATTACAATTTTTTATAAATAGTCTTAACATACTTTAAGATATTATAAAGAGTCGTCAAGACATTAGAAAGGGTGAATTCTCATTATTATATTTAAAAAAAATACTTTTTATAAAAAATAATAAAATATTTTAAATTAATTAATTTTAATATGATTATAAGACAGATTAATAATTATAATAATAAAAATAAAAAAAGCATTAAATTGATTATTAAATAAAAAAAAAAAAAAGGATTTATATTTGTACAAGTATTGAACGTAACGAAATCAGAACGGTGGTTGTTGATGGGAAGAGTATTCAGAGGGAACCCATTATCTCTAAGTGTGCCAGACCCTGCATTTGAGTCATGGCTACGTGACTCTGGCTACCTCGAAGTTCTTGACAACAATTCCTCCTCCGCCAGCGCAACCACCAATTCCGCCGCTGCAACTACCACCTCAACTGCCACTGTTACCCATGGGCTTTTACATAATTTATGGACCCTTCTTTCTCTCCTCACTATCAACCCTTTCTCCAAGCTCACCACCCACGATTTCTCCCCCAAAACTCCTTCTTGGACACGCGACTTCCTTGGCTTTGCTGGCTCTTACTCCTTCCCCTCTTCGCCCCAGACGCTCAAGCTGAGGGTCCACGAAAACGTTAAACGTTACGCTAGAAATTATGCTTCTTTGTTCATCCTCTTCTTTGCTTGTTCTTTGTAAGAATTTCCTTCCGGCTCTCTTTATTTATAATTTGGAGTTAACTTTTTGTGCTTATGTTTTGTGGTTATTGAAGAAAAGAGCTAAAACATTGAAATTTTAGGTCAAGTTCTATTTTTTTTCTTCCCTTTTTTTCCTTTTTTATTTTGGGTGTTTTGGGTCTTGGAATGTGGAGATTTTGAGATTCAAGATTCTGGGTGTGACTAGTTTTAGAGATTTGAGATGATTTTAAATGGCGTAGAATTGCATGTTTGATGATCATTATACATAAAGAATTTGTATTTGTGAATGTTACAGCTTAATTGATTGAAAGCCCTTTTAGTTAATTGGAGTCATTATACATAAAGAATTTGTATTTGTGAATGTTACAGCTTAATTGATTGAAAGCCCTTTTAGTTAATTGGAGGTTTTATTTTTTGTTATTCTCTTTTTGTCTTTCTTTTTTAATGGTTCCAAACGATGTAGAAAACATTTCAAGATTGTAAAATTTTGTTGCTTTAATTTCTCTATGCTTTTAAACAACTCTATGAATCCTGAAGACTTCATTCAAACTGCAGGGATATAGAGTTTTAAGAAATTAATCCATAAAATCTTACTGTTTCTGACTTTAGTTTTAAGTGATTAGGATAGTAATTTGTGACCGTGGCATTATGTGTGATTTGTTTATGTGATTTTTTCTTCAATCTGTTTATTGACTCGTCCTTTGGCTTTGTGATTACAGGTACCAGATGCCACTTGCTCTTGTTGGGTTGATATCAAGTTTGGTACTTTGGGATTTGTTCAAGTTCTGTAGTGATAAATGGAAGTTTGATCACTATCCTGTGCTTCGCCAGGTTCTGGTTCGTATTGCACAATGTGGTGAGTTTCTCAGATCCTTCTTTTTTGAATTACGTATATGACAATCTTTGATTAGGGAATCAATCTTGATCTTCAGTTCATCACCATATATCACTGGTTTATGGAAAGAACTATTATACTTCTTCTTAGTACTTATTGTAAGACATCCTATCTGGTTTGCATAAATAGGAGTTCTTAGGGGGAAAGTACACTATGGTTAGCAGACATAGAGTTCAGTTGTTGAAGTAGATGATATTTGCTGGCAATAATAAGCATTTTGTTTCGAGTCATTTAACGTTTCCAGTTCCGGACTATGAAAGAAGCAAGAAAAGCAGTATGGCCTAGCTGTAATATGGTAGTTTACAGTTTATGATACATTGAGCCATTAATATGTGGTAGAAACATAAGACAAATGTGGTCTTAAATGTTCTATAAAATGGCAGTATTATTATCTAAATTTGTTATCTGCTGAGATGCAATCAAGTGTCTTGCTTCAACAGCTTTTTTGCTTAATCTCTTCTTAATGAATTTGACTCTCGTCTACATATAAGACGCTATGGAAACTCATGGATGCCAAGAGTAAATGTAGGGTAATTTTTTCATTCCACTCATGATTTGCTTTACCCCTTTCAGCTATCAACTTTTCCTACAAAGTATATGAGCGTCATTGTGTGTTGATTGATATAGAACTGAAAATTTTTTTAGGATTTCTCAGTATCTAAAATTTCTCAGTATTAATTGCGTCTTAACTTTTTTTCAGCTACAGTTGTTATTTTGGTGTGTTTGAATGTTCAGATGGCTCTCTTCTGTGCACTTTGTGTCAGTTACGCAGGTAAATATTAGATCTTCTCGTTCATCTTTATGGAGGTAGATGCATTTTGTCTTTTGTGAGCTGATAACTTTTAAACTGCCATGCCATGTAGTTATGCTTTTGCACGCTGCATTTCGGAAGCTCGCACCCCAAAAGCAACCTTCTCGGCGCAGGTAGAAAATGGATGGTGACGTTTGATTTTTGCTGAACGAGATCAATAGTTTTGGTTGTGGTGATTAGTATATTATTACAAACGGACGAGACTTTTGTTGGGATCATTCCATTACATTTGCATGGTCCTGGCTTCTGGCAGTATAGGAAATATACAGCTGTTATTATTATGATCATACTTGATTGTCTTTGAAGATTAATATATATATGATAAATTTTAAAATGAGTAATTATCATTGACAATCCTTACATTTTCCTCTTTTTTCACTCATATGGAAACGTTTGTCCTTTTTCTCTTCTCTCATCCTTAAGTTTTGAAAAAATCTCTTCTCAAGTCCTCTAGTTAAAAATTATGTTAATTAACATCTATTAACCTCCATATTCTAATAAATTTATTAATTTACCTTTACAAACACATAAAAAAATAACTAAATTTTCAAAGATAATATTAAGTTAAATGATTAAATTATCCTTGAAATAAATATCAATATATGTTAATATTATCCATAAAAAAATAATTTTAATATATGTTAAAATAATTTGATAATTTAATTTAATATTATCTTTTAAAAATTAAATCATTTTTTTATATATGTTAATAAAGGTAAAATAGTAAATTTATTGAAATATGGAGGTTAATAGATGTTAATTAACAGAATTTTTAACTGAAATAAATTTTTTCAAAATTTAAAGATGAGAGAAGAGAAAAATGATAAACGTTCCATATGAGTAAAAAAAGATAAAGGTGATCAATGATAATTACTCATTTTAAAATATATAGATGAGATACTTGTTCACCAATTTCTTTATCGTTTCTTTGAACCCTATAGCAATTTCAAGTTGGATATTTTTCATATATATGGAAAAATCAACGTTAATCTATAAAAATGGGAAAATATGGAAAAGATAAGAACGGTCGTTCACTAAGTTGTTGCAAAATGGGAATTCTTAATTGATAAAAATCAATGTTAGTGAAATTACATCGCTATTAATAGCAAAACCTAATTATACACCATTGCTGAACCAAAGCAAAAATTTTTAAATAATAATGGTGGATAATAAATACACAATTTCTTACAATGTTATGTACATCAAATCAGAATAAATGCATAAACGGCAAACACACTACAAAACAAAGATGTAATGGCTGTCCCAGTCCCAACCTCTTTCTTTTTAAGTTGGATTGAGATCCCTTGAAACTTGCCCTTGCCATCTGCATCATAAAGTAGACTATTCATTTATACACAAGCATATTTCATTTGGAATCTTTCTTGAGTAAAAACAGTGAACAGAAGAAATACCTTGAGAGCAGAAACCTCGCAAGTGGACTTAAATTAGCATTAGAATGGAGCTCCTTGGTCTGTTGCCTTTTCCTGTTATCAGCCTCTGCATTTGCATTTTGTGTTGCTTCCGAAGCTGTTTTCGTCTTAGCGAATAAACGTGCAGCCAGCTCCTGGAGATCTTTCATTGATGGCTCCTTTGAACTGCATAGATTTACTTAAATCTTGAGTTTTATCAAACATGAACACGATCCAGCCACCATTTTAAAAACACAGAGAGGAACCACATTTTAAAAACGGACGTGAAAAAGAGGGGGAAGAAAAAGAGAAAGGAGAGTTTTTTTTTTTTTAAATTGCTAAGAAAAATGTGTTAAACCTTGCTAAATGCTGAAGCATCAGTCTGACGAGAACTTCACAAGAACCTCGTTTCCTGCGTTCCATATTTATGAGTGAATTTATAACCTGGGGCACAGCTGAACCTTCTGAATCATCAGCGGCAGCCTACAACACTTACTGACAAACGATTAGAGGCAAAAGCAAGCCAATGTAACTATGCTTAAAGGTCGGTCACTTAAAACACAGGCTTGGAAGTAGTAAGCAACTATGCATACCAAAGATTATAATAAAGGATTTGCATCAAAGCCTCATACATAGCATGTGCTCCACAAGTGAAAATTCAACTACAAGTGGCCACTCTAGTGATTAATGAGCATAAACAATGTCCTACTTAATCAGCATCCGTGGAGGGATAATCCAATTTCAATTGGATTTGTCCTAACCTTGCAGTTTCATGGAAGTGGCTGCTCATCGGATACCTATCCACCTGCTCTTGACGGTTCAAGGCTTTTACCATTTTACCTAACAACAGCCATGATGTACTAAACTAAATGACACGGGATTTATAAGCCATTAACTTTTAGTCTAAAATTTATCAAGTCATATCTTCATTCCCCCACATTATAAACAGAAACCAATCATTTTCCATTTACATTAATTGTATTATAATTTGACGGCAATCTACAGAATCACAATTGCAACATTCAATTCAATGTCTGCACAGGGAGCTATAAAGAGCCACAGTGAATTATTGCAAGTTACTTCTATCAAACTACTCATCATCAGGTTCTCACCTCTTTTAAGGAAGGGATAAGCAAAAATGTCAATGCCCAAGATGATGATATTATTTTTGCACTTTCCTCGTCAACACTTGCTTGGCGGGATCTTGGAAATGATTTTGGTGCATCATAGTACTCTCGAGACTCCCTGTATAGAATTGTCTTTTAGAAATAAGAATAATAAAACCATGTCCCGTTCTGCAGGGAGGAAAACTAGCAAACTCGGGTGTTAATTACCTGGAAGAATCAGAGCTGCCTGTTAAATGCTCTCTTCTATAATCCGGTCCATCATTGTTGATCTTGCTCAGCCCCAATCTTTCTCTAGAACCTTTCCTAAACCCACTTTGCAATGCAGCTTTCGCCTGGAAAGAGTATGAAACAATAGAAGCATTTCAACAATAAGCAGGCAAAACTTTCGAAAAAAGGAGAAAGAATTTATATATATATATATATATATGGAAAGAGAAAGAGAATGATAACATAATTCAACAAGAAATTTTGGGGCAGTGTCTAAGCTGAAACACCTGAGACTGGCTGAGTAGGGATACACATTGAAATTTATAGAGGGCAAAAAGCTTTGTAGAGGTGAACTGAAAAGTAATAAGAACAATTGAGGAATGATTTCTGAATCCATTTTTTGTTTTACAAACTGAAAATCAGATTAAAAAAAAAATCCAAATGGTATTTAAAATAAAAGAATTAACAAAAACAAAATTCATTTTCCAAAAGGAGTAGAACTCAAAAATGTTAAACCAAAAAATGACTTAAGATGTTTCCAACATTCGCCAAAAAAGAAATTTGATAAAACACAAAAGTCTTTTACTTCTGTAGAATCATAAACATCTTACACATGTTCATTGTTTCTCTCAGAAAATTGCTTCTGAAAGTTGCTTCTAGAAACGTTTTCAAATTTTGAAAATACAAAATTCAACTTCTACTTTTTAATTTCCAGTACAGGTTTTCATAAACAATTTTGATAAACCATACCAAACAGTCAGTGATCATTGGATTATATGCAATAGACTGAATACAAGAGAAAAACTTTGCCGCTACTTCTGAGAGATTCCATTATTCACAACACTACAACACCGCTTCATAAAAATTGGAAAATGACAAAAGTAAAAGAACAACCTCCGCAAGGTTTGCTGCACTGTCTTCAAGTGAGGCACTTGAAGTTCTCTCTTGAATTCCCAGTCTGGATTTTGGAGTGCGAGCAGAATCTGAATCATCATGTTGACCACGATAAACAATCGTTCCACTGGTAGAAGCATCTTCAACAGACATATATGTGCCACTAGACTACACAACACATGGTATTCTAATTATATGAATGGCCAAGATAAAAGGTATAGAAAAAAATATTTGTCGGTTAATAATCACACAAAAACAGGACAGGATTGTACCAGAATATTTCGATCACGGAACAGACCAGATGATGGAGACTTTCTTGGACTTCGTATCACAACAGTTCCTGACCCACTCACAGACAACTCATCCTGGAAATTGAGCACTTCCAACGAATTTAGTGGATAAGAGACACAGAAATTCCATGTTATTCCTAAATTTTCTGCTCAATACTTGCATTCACAAAATTATGTCTTATTTTCTTTTAGTAAAAAAGAACAAACAGATTACATTGTTCTATCATACCATATATTTATGATAATTCTATGTGGACAATTTCAGTAACCAGTCAGTCTTTAATGCCCATGGATCATCTTATTCAATCATTTTAACTTGATCGATAAAATTAATAATATAAAACCAAAGTTTACAACAATGGTGGAAGATCGACCTAATGTTCTCATGGTAAAATTAGTGAGAGGATAACTATTATGCTTTAGGCATAAAACCTTCCCTAAATGGAAACACATAGATTGCACAACTATACAACTCTAAATGTTTGGACAGTATGCATGAAATATAGTGCTAACTCCCATTTCTTATCAAATTAACTTAACAACTAGCAACTATACAGCAGATGGGATAGATAACATCCCAAAAATTGTGGACAGAATGTCTTTTCCCAGTACCCTCATAACCATTACACCTAACCACAAAGGTTGATAGTTAAGGCCTTTGGTCTCAACCGAATCATTGGCATTTTAACTCCCCTTAAGGTCAAACACTTAAGCTAGTATATCCCACAAGCTTCTATCTATCAAGACTGTGGGATAGTTCCTAATTTGGATTTGATGAATTCATAAGGTCGAAAAATTCTTGGATATCAACGAAAAAAAATTATACCCACCCAAATACTAGGGACCTTGCTTCATAGAGAATGACTTACATCTTCATAGTTACTATCCTGGTCATCATGATATAAATCTCCAGCATCTTTCCCAAAAGAAAGTTCTGAGGATTCATTAACAGCACATCCGGGTGCAGAAAACCATTGATTATCAGTCTCTAAAGTTCTTTTTTGGGTAGCCTGATTATATGAAACTTCTGGTTTCCTTTCTCTGACCTGAGGGGGTCTTACAGCACTTCTAACAGTCCCTGTACCGTGTGATCCACTAATACTGAAGTCCCATCCAGCATTTTTTGTGGTCTGCCCCTGAGTACTGCAGACACAAGAAATCAGTCAACGTCAATCACAAAAAGCAGAGCAGTAGCAGTCAAAAGGTTCAACTGACCTGGCTCGAGCGTTTTCAACACTTCTGACATCTCTTGCCACCTTCACAGTTCCAGATGCCTCTCCTACAGCTCTGATACCGTTTATCTGTGTACCTGGATCTTCCTTTATTTGATACTTTGGCCGCTCTCTATAAAAATAGAAAAACCAAGACATAAGCCCAAGAAATAAGCTCTATGGTCACCAGTGTAACAAACAAGTTTCTAGTTTAGAAATTTCCCTGTCACAAAAAATGCTGCATATGCATATCAAAAAAAGTTTCAGGAATTAATGCCTTAGCAGTGTGTTTTAAGTTCATTAGACATCACATATCATGCGAGAGCAGACTCCTATCAGCATTTCCACTCCATAGACTCACCATAATACAGTAAAATTCCAAATAGACTACACTATATTCTTAATGACACTACAAACAAACAATAACAGAAACAGAAAAAGAAACAAAATATATAGATTACAACATGGTAATAGAATTATATCAACATATTGCACCTAATTCTCTCTTGAAGCCTTAGACTCTTCCTTGCATTCCTAATAAAACGATGCTTGAGAAGTTCCTTAGCACTTGGCCTCTGAAATTAAAGCAAAGAAGAATTGAGAGAAAGACAATAAAATACATGGAATAAAAGAATTAAAGCTCATGAAGGACGATAATGTTACCACTTCATCCAAAACATATCAACATAGAAAGGCAATAGACGAGGAAGAGTTTCTCTGTAGTCTAGCTTTATGATAAAAGTATTCAACAAAAAGAAAATACAGAAAAAAAATAACTCAAAACTGCTATATACCTTTAGAGAGAGAGATTCTCAGAATTTAACTTTTCATATAAAATTAATCACATCTCTATAATCCAACCAAAATATTAAATGACAATATAAATGGAAATGGAAGCAAAATGGAAGACATAAATTGCTTGCCTCAACAGGTAATTTCTTCAAGCACAAAGAAACAAACTCTTTCATAGGCCGAGAAAAATGCTCATCCAACTGCATAAAGCAAATAAACTGTTAAACAAAAAAATCTTTTGAAACAATGCATCTCAGTAATCAATTCAACAAGTATCTTATGGGAGTGACAACATATAATGATTTTAGAACCTGCGGTGGATTTTCTCGAGGTATGATAAAAAGAACTCTCATTGGGTGAAGATCTGCAAGTGGGGGCTCTCCTTTTGCCATCTCAATCACAGTTATCCCAAGAGACCATATATCTGCCTGCATCAAACAAAGAATCCATTGTCACAATGTTCATAACTTGAAGGCAATGAAAAGAAACGTGATTTGAGGGTGAAAAGGGGAAAACAGAGGAGAGGGAGGGGCTATGCTGATAGCAGCAAGACATCAAAAAGTAAAAATAAAATAAATCTTCCCAAGTACTACTTCAAAGAGCTACCTTCTCATTGTACCCTTCAGAATTTTGAATCACTTCTGGTGCCATCCAAAATGGGGTTCCTACAAATGTCTGTTGATATCAAATGAATTAGTGCATAGCTAACCAAATTTTTAAATCACACGATTAGACATATTGCTTGCATGTCATAACAAAGAAATATATAGATTTACAAACTGAAAATACAATGGAGACACAAGTGAGTATCTGTAAGCCGTTCATGGGCAGACCCAGATGGCAACAAAAACCAGAAAGCTAAAGCAAAGTGCTATGCAGCTATAGCACATCATAAAGTCCTAATTGCCATTTATGACTAAGAAGAAGAGAATATCTGGTTCTTATTTCTTTTTTTTAAATAATAATAATAAAGTAAATAAAAGAAGTGAAGTTCTATTCTCCGAATGGCAAGCAATAATTTACAACTAAAAAGCTGTTGTTGGCTACAGCAATCCGTTTCAGATTCTACAATAATCAAGTGAAAAAATCAGGGGCAGATGGTATGAGAATCTAAAAGCATTATAGTGAAAATTAGGGTGGCAAGAATGGAAAAGGCATAAATCTCAAAGTCGGCAAGAATTAAAATGGCAGCAATCTGAAAGTCACTCTCCCTTGTGCTCCTGCATTAACCGCTACAATATTTATACAGAAATGACAGCTTCTAAAAAGTAACTCCTTACTTGAGAAGGGACACGACAAAGAGAGAGTGATAGAGCATAATTGCCACTAAGCATAGAGACTAGATTCAAAATCATAAAAAGAGGAGTCTAAGCTTTACAAATTTTATCATAAATAGCCAAAAAAAAAAAAAAAAAAATAATAATCCACAATTGCTANTAAGCTTTAAAAATTTTATCATAAATAGCCAAAAAAAAAAAAAAAAAACTAATAATCCACAATTGCTATAAGACAAATGCAACCTGCATTGAGAAAAAAAAAATACCTTTCTCCTTGATATTGTTCTTGTTAATTGTGCAGAAACACCAAAATCCGCAACCTGTTAAAAGGTTACAAATGTAATTCAATGAACACAAACAATTGCATCTACCTGAACCTTTTTTTATATGAAATTAGAGCCATATTTGTATCCTTAACAATTAATAAGTACCTTAACATCACCATTCTCGGTCAATAAAATGTTTGCCGCTGCCAAAATAATTTTGTAAAGATTATTATTGATTCAAGCCACTTTAAAAGGTGGGCAAGGGGTTTTCACTAGGATAATGATGCTATAAAAACACTGGGGACTTGAGATGAGGATAAAACCTTTAATATCTCTGTGAATTTTTCCTTCATTATGTAAATATTCAATCGCATGTAGCAAATCACGTAAAATGCAAGCAATTGACACTTCATCCAGTGGCGGACCTGATTGGAGCTGCAGAAGCAGAATCTGCATTAGCCTTCTAGGAGAGAACCTTTTTCTTATAAAATATAAAATGGTTCCATCCTGTTAAAGATTATGATGATCAACATAAATCAACACTCCACAAAACATAGATGTGTATGGAAATATATTTCCATGCCCATACAGACACATTAAAGAAAGTAACCCAATCCTTCAAGTTACGTTATACTAATGATTGTCTCACCATTTAGGTTTTGGTTTAAGGACATACAAATTAGACAAACAAAGAAAAGATTTTATCACTGAACAGAAGTTGAGAATCGATTGTTGCTTTCTTACTTTGATAATATAATCATTAGGTTAAAAAAAAAATAGTTGTAGTGGAGAAAAAGTGCATAGCAAAATATACAAAACCCTGAAAAAACTGGTGAAGAAAAGATCAAACAAACAAACAACCAATATGGAAGGAAAAAGGGTAACTAAAACCCATCAAAAGAAATATCATTCTATCCTCCAAGTAAAATAGATCTGAAAAGTGACACTCGGTACTATAGCATGCCCGTAAAGTTCCTCATGAAGATTTTAACCTCAAAGGGCAATAAATTGACAAAGGTCAATATATTTTATTGCACACATAAAGCTTAAATAATTTCATTTATAGAAACAAAAGATACCATTTCTCATGAATTTGTATACAAAGAAATAAATTTCAATTCTCATGCATTAAACAAGTAAAATCAAGTAAATACTGTAAACTACCAGGTCAGCAACAGAGCCACCAGCCATATATTCCATTATTATCCATAGCTTAGTCTGGTTGAGATAAGAGCCATAGTACTCTGTGATATATGGAGAGCGGCATTGTGATAAAACAGAAATTTCCTGACACAACAATGAATATATGAGCAACCTGAATAGTCACTGCATTGTTAGCATACCAATTGAGTACAAATGTGAGGTTATACCTTCTGGATGTCCTCAATCTCATCCTCTCTGCAGAAGTCAAACAATAACAAGCAATTAAACATTAATCATATAGCTAGTGAGTCGATGACAAGGCTTGTTGTGTGCCTAAGGACCAGAATAGCTGGTAAAATAGAAATGAGTTAAATATAGCAAAAGGGGCTTCTAATTAAAGGCTCTACACACTAAAAAGGTATAATTTACTCCATGCAATAAAATATTCAGAACTGAGTTCATACATATGCACATTACTGTGAAAGACAGAATTGAAGAAGTTGTGAAAACTTTTCAGACACTTGATAATGCATTTGACTATGGAATGACATGAATTAACTTAGCTTAATTTATGGGGAACACGACAAACAAAGAAATTTAACAAATTTGATTTCAAATAATTACATAATTGCCAAAGATTGAGCTCTAGAGTGGTCACTTATTGGGCCTAAAATAAAGATTTAAGTATAAAAGTAATTAATTCTTTTTTAATATTCAGAAACCTCTCAACCTTTATCTAATTCACCAAGTTCCAAACTTAGGGCTGCTTTCAAAACCTACAAGTTGGGTACCCAAGAAACTTGTTCCATATAATTATATCCCAAGTAGATGACCCCAAGGGATTTGAATTCTTGATCTCTTGGTTGGAACCAAAGGTCTGGGTTGGAATTAACATAAATGTAAAGTGTTTTAATCCATCCAAAGTCTCTTCTCACAACTGAAGACAGAAACCTGAAAGATCTTATTATAATTCAGAATAAAGGATGTCTGGGGCATGGTTTAGAAGGTAGGTAACCTATACACATTGTGTGAAATTTCAATCACGATTTCCGCAAGGTAGCTGGACGTAGCCTACTTTACATTACTTCAAAAAAAAGATATATTTACAAAATCTATTAGTCTATCAATGTTATATATGGATTAAGCAACTTTAAATCCTGGGAGATCCATACTTCATTTTTGTATTACAATTTTATACTCTTCACCCCACCAAAATACAAAAATGAAGAAATCAAAAAAAAGTTAGGTAATAAGGTGCCACTATATCTATTGTCAATCCCTCTTTGCACAACACAGCCAAACTCTTCCCAGTAAAAGGACACAACGATGCTGGACTTAATAAAGTCCGGAAAATTTAAGGCAATAATACAACAATTTTTAGTGCACAGAAAAGCTATCTACATTTCAAGGAAGAAATGTAAACCCAATTTCTTTTTATAAGGAATAAAAACACCTCTTTTTATGCACAAACTACAATACTTCTGCACAACTCAGCATTGAGCTTTCAAGTGAAATATATCCATCAATCTTGTACTTTTTGACATCATGACAGGAAAATTTACTTTAGGATGAAGATCATCCAAATTCTTAGTTTTCCAGCCAATGCTAGATCATAATCCATAAATCCTGCTTCCACCGTGTTTTTTTATATCTACACAACAGAAAAGTCTATCAACAGTACATAGGGGAGGTTCTACCAAATAAGGAATATTATTCTATTTAGTTAGTAGAAAATCACTTCAGTCAAACCAAAAGCAGTATTGGATGCATCCTATAGCTTGATGCTGACATAATTTATACAATTGAATAACTTATTTTGTATAGAATATCAGATAATAAACGCCTCTTCACAGTATGTGGACCCAAAACATTTTCTTCAGTCAGACAAATTTATCAAAGAAAAACTAAATCATGCTGTATTTTATGCCTCTCAGGCAACACTGGAGAAAGAGAGCTTATAAAGCACAAAGCACTTAGATCATGCACAAGAATAACTTTCTAACAGAAAGTACCAAAATCTAAAAGCTAGAATACAGAACATAGAAAAATATAAACAACACCAAATACTTACGATTCTTCCAAATCAATAACTTTAATAGCAACTTCTTTGCTAAGCTCCTTATCAAACCTGCAAATCAAGAAAGGCGTCAGAAACTACCAGCTCAGTGAAGAAATGATTAGCTAATCACAATGATAAACTTCATTACACAAAAAAAATAATAATAGTAATAATAATAATATAGTAACTTTTACAACGCACCCATTGAAATAAGCATACTCACAATTAATCAGATGTAAAATCTGAATTGACCAACCAATGAATCCAAAACAATATTAAAGGTATCTTAAGCACAGCCATATGTTTCCGTATCTAACCAAGGAACGTAGTAATACGAGTGCATGATCCACAAAATATTAGTGTAAATAGTGTAAACATCCATGGCCTATGAAAATAAAGCTCTCTCCCTCAATCATGATAAATAATGTAAAGTCATGTCCAAAGAGTCAGCAAAATTAGAAAAGTAATATAATAGGGTATGTATCTAAGATACTAATCACACTTCACGACTCTCTCTGACCATCAAATAATCACTTTGAACTGCAAAGTGGGATGTAATGCCAAAAGATTAATCTCTCAAGAGTGACCTACTTTCACCATTATCTTATATTCTTATTCATTTCAAGTTTTAGCTAAAATTTCCAACAACCATTGCCATTCCTAAGTATGCATAATCCTTCACAAAAGCGTGGAAGAATGAAAAAGTTACCCCCAAAAAAAAAAGTTAGAATTACCGACGAAGGCAATTTCAACAATATTGCTAAACCTAGAACATTTGTCATAATTCGAACCAGTCTTTCACAGAACAAGAACATAAACCAAAAGCATCAATAATGTGGACAATACACGAAATGCATTACCCCAATTAAATTAATTAATAATACTTACGCTTTATAGACATCCCCGAACGATCCTCTCCCGATCAACTCCAATGAACTAAATCTAGAGCCAGCCGCTTCTTGTAAACCAGCCAAATCAGCCATTTGCACGAACACTTGATACGCAATTCAAAACAGAGGATAAACCCAACAAAACTAAACCACTATTTCAAGCCAAATTTCTCCACATTCTTCAATACCCACTTCAATTCGCCCAAAAGGGTATCTATAAATCCCTACAACGGGTTCAAAAAGTCATCCTGAAACACAATTCCCAAAACACAACATCACCACACGCATCGAAACTTTGACATAATTGAACACAAACAAGAAGATTAACCAAAACCAAGATCAAAAAGCAATTCAAGGATCCCAATAAAACACGAAAAGACCGAAATTGAACCACACATTGCACAAAGAAATTTTGCACTCAAAGCAAAAGCGCATAAACAAAAGGAAATGGTAATTAATTCAATTTTCTGTTAGGTGAAGAGTGGGATTTGCTGAATTGACAACCCAACAGAATTTCGGTTCATCTTAAAGCAGTAATGATAGCGAAACAGCAACTCACACGTGTTGGTGGTGGTGGTAGTGGCTCTGCCCGAGGCTTGAAACGTGGGTTTGTTTTTGTTGTTCTTTCGCACCTGGTAGTTCGAGGATGAAGATGACGATGATTACGATGTGGATCTTTCTGTTCTTACAGTTTCTTTACGTCTTCGTGACTCTCTCTGTCCCTCTCTGGGTGGGATTACAGAGACGTCTTTGAGATCGATGGGCAAAAAAAAAAAATAAATAAAAAAGAATAATAAAAAAAAGTGCTCTGTTTTTGGTTTTTGGTTTTTGGTTTTATATTTTCTTCTCGAATATTAATTTTGTTTTCGTTTACTAATTAGTAGACAGTCAAACGCACCGTTTATGTATTTTGTTTCTGATTCATATCGGTTATAGTTCTGACCCGGTATTGTCACCGTGTAGATATGATTGGCAGGAAAAAGTTATCATTATTGTTTTGGCACATCAATCTGGCAGGAGCTTCAAATGTTACCTATTCTGATAGGTTGTGATAGAAATGGCACGTTTTAAAAGATAATAATAGGTAAAATACTTTGAGATTATTACAAATAAAGTCTAACCTTGTAAAGATAGAGCATGAGAGAAAGACCTATGTAGTCAAATACCATGTCATAAACCCTAAGTCTGCAAGCCAAAACAAAAAGCCCGCAATACAAAGCAAAGACTAAAGCTCATGCTCGCAAGGGCGAAAGGCTTATGCTTGCTAGGCAAAACAGACAAGGAAAGCTCACTTCGTGGAACACATACGTAGAGATGGTAAATGGTTAGGTCGGATCAAATCAGGTTTAAATAGTGATAGATCAGATCAGGTTAAACTCGTTGAAAAAATATTAGGTTTGGGTTTGACCAACCAATATAGAGATAAAGAATGATAGCTCAGTCGGGTTGGGTCTATAAACCTATATTTAATTTTTTAATTTTATTTTATATTTAAATATATAAATATATCTTTATGAATTAAGTAATGTTATACTTACTAATTTTATATATAAAATAATGTGACATTCTACATTTATTTGAATTTTATTTATTCTTAATAATTTTTTTTTTCTTCCATTCTTACTATTACAAATAATTCTACATAAAATCGGTAAGAAACGTATTATTTTTATAAAACAATTGAATTTGAATATATTTTTTCCTCATTTTTTTAATGATACATACGCTACAGCAAAAGTCTAAGTCCAACACATGATTTTGTATGTATTTATTCTAATAAGGAATATGTTGAGTATGCTTAACTGACACAAAATATTATTTTTAATTTACAGTATTAAATGGTATTTTAAATAATTTATGAATAAATTTATTTTCTATTTATATCTTTTAACATTTTACTTTACTTTAGTTTTATATTTGACATGGGTCGGTGAAAACATTATTTTATTTATTTCTTAATTTGTACTTTAACGTAAAGAAGCTATAAAGTAAAAAATATCATGTGAAACAACCACAAAGAGTAATATTATAAGAGATAGAAATAATAAGTAAATAAATAAACATATATTGCTACAATAGCATAGACTATTATCCTTTTTTACTTTTTTAAATTTTTAATTAAAAATCATTAGCGCCTCAAGCCAGTCAAGGCAAAGTAGACCAGGCTGGTCGACATGCAAACCTTCCTCCTTAGCCTTGACTTGACCTATCTTCTATTAGAGGTTTAAATATTCAAGTTAAGTCTATACCTACAAGCTTGAGCTTTTAGGAAAGTGGTAAACTTAACATGATATCAAAGTTATAATGACTCAATGGTCTAGGTTCGAATCCCTTTCATGTTAAAAAAAAAATTATTGTTTGGCCTATTTATAAGACCCGTTGAGACATATGAAGCTCGTTGTGGTCTACGCTATAAGTATACCGCAAACTTAACATGGTCAAACACCATGTGACAAAGCCTAGCCTACTTAGTAGGATGAAGAAAGAGTTAAAAAGCTTGCAAGGTAGGGCAAAAGAGGGCCATTGCTTACAAGGACAAAACAAAAAGAGAAAGGCCAACATAGTCTAAAACCTCTTGGGAAACAACTAAGCCTACAAGATAAAGTAAAAAGAAAGGCCCATGAGTAATATATTACTACTCTAATCAAATTAAATTTGGAAGAGGATTCTTAATCAAAGTCAAGAGGTGTTGTAAGACTAGTCCTATATAAGTTAAAAAAGGACTTAACTACTACAATCAAATAAGGATAAACTATCCGTTATCAAGCAAGATAACGGATAAGATATCCGTTATCAATGCAAAGATAAAATGATATAATCAAGTCAATCTACTACTTTTATAAGGAAATTCAAATATAAGATAAGACTCTAGTTAGAGGAATAACCCCATTACATACAACCATAAATAAGGTCAAAGTCTCGAAGCCTATAATCTCTTTTATCAAATCATTAGAAATCTAACTTAAGCACTGAAGTAATTTTGTCGATAATATCGTTGTCGTTCCTTTGACTTTCTATTTTCTGTGCGTTTTGGCATTCCTTTGACTTTTCATTTTCTGTGTGTTTTTCTTTGACCAAATTGGTGTCGTTTATCGAAACAGTAAATTCAAACCTATCAAAATCACCACTAATATTAGTCATCACAACCAACAAAAGGCCACCCACTATTGGAAACTCTATTGCAAAACATGAATCAAGTGGCAGAGTACATCCAAGAGTAGAGACAAAATACAAAGCAACAGAACCAACATTATGAGGGGATGAATTAGGGATAGCAAAAATGTGGGTTAGGTTGGTTTCCAACCTAACCCAATATAAGCCACAGAAAGATAACCTAAACCAATCCAACCCACAAACTAAAGTCAGTTGTAGGCTGTAGGTAACTGATATCCAACCTATAATCCTTCTAGTATTTCTATTCAAATTTAAATATAACTAATTATATATAATCTAAGTTTAAGTTTAAAATTATATTTTAACTTTGATTTATAATAAATAATCATATGTTAGAATTTAATTTAATTTTAAACTAATTTATTCTCTCAACTCCAATTTTTCATTAAAAAATTAATTTAAATTATTATTATTGCCGTAAATTAAAAAAAATCATGTCACTCAAATCTTTTGTAATAAAAATTGAAAATTAATTGAATACTCATGTATCAATAATTTCTTGAATATTATAATCTTACTAACTCTCCCATGTTCATTACCAACATTAAAAAAAAAAAAAAAAAAAAAAAAAAAAAAAAACCACNCAACAATAAAAAAAAAAAAAAAAAAAAAAAAAAAAAAAGACCACCATCATAATTCAATTTTTCTAATTTAGGAAGCCAAAATCCCTAATAATAAATTTCATTTCGTATTTGGATTTGATTCGATTTAAAATTTGATAATCCAAGTTATAATTGAATTAGACAATTTCTTTCTTTCAAACCAACAAACGCCCCTACAATTAAGCATATTATAAATAATTGCCTAATACTTCAAATCCATATATTATTTTCATACCAAATGCAAATTTGACCATAACCACCTTGTATCAAATTGTGTCATGTTGTATTTATTTCTCACATTTGTTGGTATTTTATCATATAACCACTCAATTATTCATATGTGACAAATTGAATTAGTTGTGATCCATATTAATACTAATTAACGGAGCATACACATAAACTCATTGATTCGTGATTATCATTATATTAACCAACCATTTTATCGTGCTTAAATATAGTAATGTTAACTATATGTGATTGTATTATGGATTTATAATAAGTTTACACTCTTTGATTTTATTGGGAAAAATAGTTTTTTTCATCTTTTACACATACTTAATCAACCATTTTTTTGGATTTTATCATAAATTTATTATATGTGTGATTTTTTTTTTAAATACATTTATGAGTATTATACAATCTTTATTGAGATATTAGAAATTTTGAGAATAGATGTGTTTTTTTTTTTTTTATTGTATCTAAATTCTTATAAATCAATATTACATTATAAACCAAATTCTCTTTAAAATTTCTGCTAAAAATCACTATCATCCACTCCAATTTAAATTATGTCTTGAAATATGAAACACATTTCCACACTATCCCTTCCATGCTCCAACCCTAAGTCTATAATGAACTTTGGGCCTAATGCATTAGCCCAACATGCTTTGGGCCAAATGCAATGAACGCATCCATTATATTTCAAAGGCCCAATCCAACTCTATTTCTCTCCCATTTATTCCCCGAAATGATACTTGACCGTTTGTTAGTTTTTACTTTAATTTTGGTTGTTAGTTGTTAATGCAATGAACACAACTTCAATTTTAAGAGCCTCCGTCCCATTTAATTCAATTAAAAACCATAATAATAGTATCGTACGTTAGGTTATCGGAGGTTAGTGATTGTTACACCTAGCAAGTGAAGTGAAGACTATTTTAACATTTGTCCTTGGCACATAGGTATAAATTTGATGCAATTTTTTTTTTTTAATTTTTTTTGCTGTCAATCTTTAATACTCGACAACCGACACATGTTTTTTCTGTTAGTTTCTAATGCTCGACAAATGACATGTATAAAAAGACCTATTTGTTGTACTGATAGGAAAGAAAATATGACAAATTACCAAATTCGAGTCATAGCGTTTAAATTTTCAACATCTAGGTTGTTCTTCAACCTATCATCTTAGCCATTTTCATAATTTTTTTAACATTAAATATTAAGGAAAGCTCAAAAGAGATAAGGGGAGATTTCAATTCATAAGGAAATTACTAGGCACCCCTTAGTTTGGGCGTTCTCACATGGCCACCCCTCATACCTAATAACGTACTCAAGCCATAAGAAAAAGGGCAAAGTACTGCTCAGTACTTATTTTGTATTGGTTTAAGTGTGGTCAGGACCACTCAAAAGTTGGTTGAGTTTGGGCAATAGAAAGGCTGAAGATTGGTTAGCTTAGGTAGTTTGAATTATGGATACTACATGAAGTGGCAGGTTGGGTTTTAAAATTCTGATTGGATGATAAGAGTTCGTACAATTCAAATCTTCATAGTAAGATTTGGCTGGCACATTGACAGCAGTATTCTGAGCAATAGCTGCCAAAATTAAAGGCCTCCCGAGTCCTGAGTGCTAGCCTGGGCTGGCAGTCCACAACTACGCTCATTAGCTTAAGGTTTTACTCTAATTTTAGGTCAATCTAAAGGTAATTACATTATCTATTAGACAACACTACCCTACCATCCGTACCCTTATCTCTCAGAGTAAATTAGCCTGACCCTTTCAGTCCATAACCCCACTTGGGCTGGGGTTTAAAGCCCATCTACAATTTCCTTCCATCCAGTCCAATTCTTACCCACCAGCCCTCCACTGGGTTTCAACTTTAAATTGCTTGGTGGGTGCGTTCTATTTCTATTTAAAATAGTTGGTGCGCTTTCACACGGGGTATTTACTCCCCGCCCACTATTAAGTTTTTTTTTTTTATTTTAAACAACCACCCTATTGAATCAAAATTAAAATAGATCTCTAAAAACTTAATTTTTATTAATTATATTTAATAGTATTATAATAAATACTCAAAATAAATATATAAACACCCCTCCAATATATTAAAATATTACAAAATCACCACCTTGATTATAAAATAACATAAAGACTTAAGTTTTTATAATCATTTAAAATTAATTAATATTATAAGAGCTTATCGATATTTTATTACTCAAATAATATAAAATATTTATAAATTAATAAAAATTTATAAAAGTAATAAAGATATATTTCATACACTAAATAATTTTTATAAATTTACTAAATAATTTCAGTTACTAAAATTATTTACTAAAATTTACTTGTTTAATTTACTAAAATTATTTAGTAAATGAAATATATTTTTATTATTTAAATTTACTAAAATGATTTAGTTTTTAGAAAATAATTTACTTGCTTAATTTTTTTAAAATTATTTAAATTTTATAAATATTATCTAGTCGATGAAATATGTTTTTGTTAATTTTTTTTGTAAATCTTATAGTATTTTTATTAATTTTTAAATATTTTGTATTACTTTAGTAAATAAAATATCGATAATGCCCTCACAATGTTAATTAGTTTCAAATGATTATAAAAAATATGGTCTTTATGTTACTTTATAATCAAGGGGGTGAGCTTATTATTTTTTAGTATATCATAGGAGTGTTTATGTATTTATCCTGAGTGTTTACTGTAATACCGTTAAATATTACTAACAGAAGTTAAAATTTTTCGGAAGTTAGTGTTAGTTTTAATTTAGTGAAATGCTCGTTTTGACAAAAAATTAATAGAGGGTTGAGAGTAAATACCTCGTTTTCATACTAAAGTTCTCTACGATTAGGTGTTTTACTTACAATTAAATGTAATAAAAAAATGATGATATAGAAATGCCAAATAAAAAAATAAAGACAAATTTTGATATAAGATGTCTAATACTGTTAACAAAGAGAATCTTGAATTAGTTTATAAGTCAAAATTTGAAAATAACTTTTTTAATGCTTTTCATGGTAATTTTATTTTTATTTGTTGGTTTTGAATATATAAATAAATAAAAATCAAAATTTAAGCGCTTCATTCGAATTCGTTAAAGGATAGAAATAGAATCCTTTTTGTCGAGACACGCGTAGGATTCTGCATTCTCAACTGCACGTGAATCGTTCGGGCCCATTAGTCCTGCAACGAGCGTGGATGGATGTCTTTTTGGGATAAATACTATACACCCCCAAGATATATCCTAAGTACAAACTCACCTCTATCTTTCAGAAAGTAACAAAGGGACCCCCGTAGTTTGCTTCCGTTATTGGATCCGAGACAACGTGAGGGCAATATTATATTTTTAATTAAGAAATTATTTAAAATTAGAAAATCTTTCTAACTTTAAAAGACGTTCTCTCAAGTTTTTGGAAGAGATGCGCAGGAGAAAAAAGGTGCTCATGAGAATAATCTCCTATCTTCCAACTATGTTTCCTCTTTGATCTTGAATTCTCCCTTTGGCTATAGGCGACGAGGTGTCTTTTGTTGCCAAAAAGATTTTATAGATTAATTTTTTACCAACCGAGTAAATTAATATACAGTTTTGATATGTAATTCCAAAAATCAATTCAACCTAGATTCACAAATTCAATTTTCGACTAAATTGCCCGAAAATGATAGAAAATTAATAAGTATAGCTTTGGAAAGTAATAAATTAATTAATAAGTAAATACACTAAAAATAGCTGAAAATTGGTTCACCGGGAGATGCAGATTGTCAATGATGATAGCGAGCAGAAATGGAGAGTTGATGAAGAGGGAGATCAGAGTGGTAGTGGCGGCCAGTAGACAACAGTCGTGATCTGACTGTGATTAGCTCCGTCAGTGGTGGTGATCTGAAGGTAGATCGGAAAGAAGAAAACTTGGCAAGCAACAACGATCCGATTTGGTAGTGGAGCAAGATCAGAAAATAAATCTGACAAACTGATATTTCACAACCATTATATTTGATAATTTTATTCTTTCACTTTCCAAATATCCATTGTTGATGACAGATATTGAGTTGTGTGCCCATGAGGTATTATCGCCTTTGGGTTGAAGCTTTCATGGGTCCTCATCAGAAGGATAAACCTATGCTACCATAGCCAACAAGCACCCAACGGGTAGAGTTGTGTGTCCACTGCTAGTACGTGGTATGCCATACCAATATGGGTGTTCCATAAACGACTACAAACGATTTTGTATTGTGTATCCGTATGAGGCATTCTTAAAGGATTCCTCATGAACAATGGTGAGGTATATTCGAGCTGGATTTGAATCAACGTTGACATATTGCTAATGAATTTACATTTCATCCCCGTTTATCGCTCGGATGATAAATTTACGAAGATTAAATTATAAGCCATAAGTCAATCTACTGTTTAATAGATAACCTCCAATAATAATATTCATAATAGCATTATTTCAATATAGCCTAACTTAGAGGTGACCTAGGCACTTTTTCCAAAATTAAACTATTCATAATAGCATTATTTCAATATTACAAACTGAACATTAAATAAATTATGAACCTATAAAATAGTAATGCAATAAAAGTACGTTATCCTCATACAATTTGATTTTATAATTTTCACTCAAATCAAATCAAACACATAACACGTTTGACAAATGTTCAACCATCATTAATTAATCTGGCCTAAGACGTGTAAGTGTAAGTATCGAACCTAGACCACACAAATAAACAGTAAATATGACCCAAACGAAGAACTACTGTAGAGGCACAGACAATATACTAAGTCAAAGTAAAAGCAAAGAATTTTAGCTTAAAGATCAGTGTCATCATCATCCGCCGGATAGTCTCAGATTTGGTCACATTACATCACAAACACCAAAAGATTAGGCTCATTTTAAAAATATTTGTTTTATTTTTTTTAATTCGTTCTTTTTAGGGGGGGTTAGGTCGCAGAGCAATTTTGCAGTGACAAAGAGGCGTGGGCCCCGCCAAAGATACGGTCGCGGGCAGGTTAGAGCGAGGCCTAGGGCGGTCAATGCGGAGCCAAAGAGATTTAGATTGATGCCTGCATTTCTATTCTTCCACGCGCGGGTACTTCACCCTCTAATGGGGAGGGTCCGCGTGGCCGGGGTTTACGTGGGAGAGGGGGGGAACGCTTGAAGTGGTGCGTGGGAGGAGGGCCGAGGATGTCGCAGGTAGAGGACGCAGTGCCCCGCAATTCGTGCGTGCGCGTAAACTTTAATTTATGAGGAACGATGCACCGACTCACTGCCAAAGCACGTGCGCACGTGACCTCGTTAATCTGAATTATATGAACATATTCTCTGTGTTTAATTGTTAATTATACTTCAATAATATATGGAAAAGCCTGGGTGAAGTGATTTGAGCACTCGATCTTTTTGGTTCTACACTTTGCCACTCTATCTGTCAAAAGACAATAATACCCTTTGCTGATATTATATTTTTTAAAATAAAAATAAAATTTAATCTAGTTTTGTGATTATATATCAGCTTCATTGATCTTACAAGTTGTGGAAAATAAAAATCAGTTATAAATTAGAACTAATATCCCTTAAATTTTAATTCCGGTAAAAGGGAGGGCAAATTTGGGTATAGGGGTACCTTAAGAAAGAGGGTAGGATAGGGGTGCCCAATTGAGAAAGTTGTTTTAAAAAGAACCGTACAAAATAATTATGATAAACACTTAAGTTTGTCCTTACAAGCTGACAAATATCATAATTTTATTCCCATTGAAATAAAATAATGTCATCCAAATCTAACCCTCAGTATCCCTTTTGACCATTCAAGATTCCGTGCCTTACCAATTCTCCTCGATTTCCTTTTTTTTTTTAAATATAATTTTATAAATTATTATAAATGTGAAGGATTAATTTAAAATTATTTTTCCAAATTAAAAAACATCTGACAATTCTTAAGTTAATTGGTATTTGTGATAATTTATGAATATTCGTGTATTTGAAGCAAACACTTAATTTTTTTATGGGAAATAAATTTAATGGTACTAAAATATATACTTTTTTTTTTTGCAAAAAATAATACTATTCACATTAATTTATAAAAAATTATACAAATAGACATAAACTAAAGGGTGGTTTGAAATCAGACGTTTTATTTTTTTAAATCAAATTTAGATATCATAATTCTATACTTGATAAATAACATTCGACATTGTTTAATAGTATTCGATGGTGTCTAATAAAATAATATCGAGCATCTAATAATATCAAACATGCAACACGTTGGGAGTATAAAATTTTTAAAATATATTAAATTTCAACAAGATCCCTTAATTTTGATCAAAATTAATATAATTTATAGGGAAATAGGTATATGTAAACCTACCTGATATCAAAGTTTTTGATGAATGTGCTATTATTGTAACTTGGAATTAATATGTGAGGAAAGGAATTGTTTGCAGAATCCTATTAAACCACCTTTATCAGTAACATAAACTATTTTTGAATGACTTGATGTAATCTCCTAAAAAGAATAAAATAAACAAAAGAAAATTTTCTTCATAATGCTCTTTTCCTTTCTGTGGGTTTTTTTTTTTTTTTTTTTTTTTTTTTTTTTTTTTTTTTNTTTGGTTTTTTTTTTTTTTTTTTTTTTTTTTTTTTTTTTTTTTGTGTGCGCTATTCATAGATCAATATTGGAAGCAAAATTGTAAGGTTTAGGTGTTTCCACCTTACCCCTTGTGTAAGCAATATTTTTTAATTTTTCTTTTTTCTTTTCACACCCATTTCTTGATATTATATTTCACTATATGTAATTGAACAATTCATTTTCCTCCTCATCATCCAAATCTCATTATCATTTGCTTTACCAATTATTCATGATGGAAAAACATCAACTTTCTAAAAGAGGGTATTCCTTACATAATATGTTTCTTGTATTCACATTACCAATTTTTTTAAAGCAAATATTTCAAATATAATTAGGTAAAATTAACCATCACCATTAAAATTTCTTGTATATGAGTTTTGAAAGATGAAATGTGTTTGAAAACAATGTTAAAATTGATTGAAACTTGGTGGTGTGGATAAGGAAGGATATATGGGAATTTGAACATCTCAAATGAAGAGGATTTTAGTCTTAAAAAATTGGGAGAGAAAGGTGGTTGCAATGAGGAGCTCATGTGCTTGACCCTTTCATATATTCATCCAAAAGATTTTACACTACTAGGAGAAGCAAAACCAAACCAAACTCAACTAGTTGAAAAGCAACTGAAATTCTGAACAAGTACAGAGGATGAAAATGTAATTTAATGTTTCATCAAAAGAAAACAACTGCTTTTTAGCTTCCAAGCTCATGTCTCATCTCACAAACAGACTGTTGTTGTGTTCTGGGCAAAGTGAGGAGAAGATAAAAGGAGATAAAAGCTGTCCCCACTGCCACTAGTTAATTTTTTTTTTTGGTTGGTTTGGTGGCATAGCATGGTTAAAAACGCTTGGCAGCAAAAACAAGCCTTTATCTCAAACTGTGCTTAGTCTTCTTTAACCTGAGTGTTGTGTTGTCAAGATTAGTAAAAAGGTTGTTACTTTGAGGTGAACAAAGAAGAGTGGAGAGAGAGATGAAGAAAGCAGGCTGTACTGAATAGTAGTTGATAAAAAATAAAAAGAAGCAATAAATGAGAGTGTGAGGCGTGGTTACAACACTTGCTTGCATTACATTACTTACAAGTAGCAGCAGAAGCAGGGTGGTTTTCAAGAGAAAGAAGGAGAGCACAAAAGGATTGGTTTATGTTTATGTATAAACTCTATTTGTCAAGTGTTTAAGACAGAAATATTTAAAAGAAAGAGACCATATATTGAGAGAGAGAGTTTTGTGGAAGTGGAAAGAGAAAGAGAGAGATGGTGGGCTCAGGAGCAGGAGATAGGAGCAAAGAAGCAGTTGGGATGATGGCCCTTCATGAGGCCCTTAGAAGCGTCTGTTTAAACTCAGACTGGACTTACTCTGTCTTCTGGACTATTCGTCCTCGCCCGTACTTTCTCTTCGCTGGCTTTCCTTATCCATCTTTTTCTTCTCATGTCTTTGTGTTTTGAGATGTTTCCTTAAATGGGTTTTCTTTCTGTTGCAGGAGAGTCAGAGGTGGTAATGGTTGCAAGGTTGGAGATGATAACGGCAGCTTGTGAGTTCTCTTTTTGTCTTTTTTTTTCTTACTTTCTGTTTCGATTTCTGATAGAAACCTCAAGAAAATTCATTAAATGAATCATAATTTACCTCAAACTTAGCTTAGTTCTATGATTTCTTCTCCCTCATCTGCTGCCTAACAGAGTATTACTGCTTCCATATAAATAGTGAGGGACACATAATGTTGAATTAAAGAAGAGTTTACAGTGTTAAAATCAGTTTATGATTGCCAATGGCGGATGGGTATTAGCTAATTTGTTATTTCAACTGTGAGGTAGATTTTCTAAGTTGATAATATGAATATTTATTTAGTATGCTTTTTGTGTACAAGTATGTGCTGATTTCTAGATTTTCGTGAAGGATGTTGATGTGGGAAGATGGGTTTTGCCGAGGAAGAGTTGCAGATTGCTTGGAAGAGATGGATGGTGAAGATCCTGTCAGAAAAGCTTTCAGCAAAATGTCCATTCAGTTATATAATTATGGAGAAGGGTGGGTACTGGGTAGGTGCTATTATTTTGGTTTTATTCCTCTCTCTGTATGCATAAATAAACAAGTATAGAAATGTGCATACATTTATACTGATTAAAGTGTTGTAGGAAAGTAGGTCAAGTGAAGGAATGATCAGAGATGGGCTTTCTATATTCTATTGATTGGTTAATTTATCATTTAAGCAGGTTAATGGGAAAGGTTGCTTCGGATAAGTGCCATAAATGGGTCTTCAAAGAACCAACAGAGTGTGAACCAAACATTTCCAACTACTGGCAGAGTTCTTTTGATGCTGTATGTAGCTTGACCTACAAAATAAATTTTTTTTTCTCTTTTTCAGGAAATGAATATGGTGGCATCATAGTTGTTTATTGATCGATGCTAAACTTAACTTTTTGATGTTATTAATTGCAGTTACCTCCTGAATGGACTGATCAGTTTGAGTCAGGCATTCAGGTAAAGCTCCAAAATGATTAATTTTACTTTTGTTAATCATAGTTTTTAGCAATTTTATTTTTCCTTTTTAGTACTTAAAAATTTTATGGTCCTCAATTTTCCTTTGCTAGACCATTGCTGTAATTCAAGCTGGCCACGGTCTTCTGCAATTAGGTTCCTGCAAGATTGTAAGTTATTATTATTATTTGGAAATTTATGCTTAGATCTTCTATGGTTAGTTTTTATGATAAATTTCCTGAAAATTTTGCCATAATTATGTAGATATAGCATGTGCTGTTTGCTAGTTAACAATTTGATCTCATTGAGTTGCAATGTCCATCCTCAGATACCTGAAGACCTCCATTTTGTGCTAAGAATGAGACATACATTTGAATCTCTTGGCTATCAATCTGGTTTCTACCTTTCCCAGCTGTTCGCATCAAATAGAAATAATTCCTCTTCTTCCTCAATTCCTGCGAAGCAATCTGCCATCCCAACTCGGCCTCCTCCTCCCCTCTTCAACTGGGGTCAGAGGCCAATTCCTTCTACTGCATCGATGCTTGCTTCACCGAATTTTCAAAATCCTGCCAGAATTGGATTCCCACAAACCAAAGATGAGACTCACATGTTTATCCTCCCTCATTCATCTGAAGCACGAATGGAAGATATGATGGGAGAACATGAAAATGACATTAAGTGGCCAAATGGATTGTCTTTTTTCAATGCTCTCACTGCAAGACCTGATGATGCCAAGCTTTTGTTTAACCATGAGAACTTTGGGAACAAACCAGACCAAAGTCATCATCCCCTCATTCTCGAAGGAAAAGATATGAATCCAAATTCAGACAGTGGCGCCAACCTGAACGAATTCTTAAGCTTGGACAGTCATCCGGAGAATGCAAGGAAGATGGAAATCAAGTTTAAGAGGAGCTTTACCTTGCCTGCAAGAATGGCCTCGTCGTCATCCTCGACATCAGTTGATCACCATCAACACCAACCCATGGAATATAGAAATTCCGAGGCAGGGATGTACAACGATGTCATGGAGACATTCTTGGAATGAATTTAGAAAATTCAGTATCAGAATTTGTATTTAGGCAAGGTTTATGCTTCTTTGCTGCTGAAATTCCTGTGCTTGTTTTTAGTCCTCTTTTACATGTTGTGTTTCTTTTTTTGTCCCAAACTTTCTAATCCATTTGTTGTAGTTTATCCTAACATAAGTTTTACCATAAAATCTCCCTTTTCTTCTCTCTTATGTCTGCGCTTGTTCCACCACATTCTCTCAGCCACTTATTGTAGCAATTAAGAATACAGGAATTGACCAATACCTATGCATGTTCTCCGCTGGCATTCAACACAACCGCAAGGTTGTTGAAAGGCTAAAGCTAAATTCATAGCCAAGAGTTGAATAGCTCTCTTTCCCCCCATCAATCAATTCCTAGCTGGGTCGGTTTCTACTGTTCTGCAGTGGAATATTGCCTTCGCCTGTTTTCATAGTCATACCCATGAGTGGTAAAGCGTTTTTGACAGCTTTTCTTTACCAATTTTCCACACAAGACTGCTTTACACCAAATGGGGTTTCAAACTGAGGATTAACATGTGACGGAATACAATTTATATTCTATTAATATTTGTAATTCAATATGTGAGGTAGTATAAATTTCTAGAATGAATAAAAAAATAAAAATAATAATAAACATCTATTTAGTATATCTTTTTGTACTTTAATTAAGTGAGTTGGATTGTGGAAGTTGATTAGAAATATATAATTATTATCATATAATAGTCCAAAGACTGCTATACTCCAGTCGTAAAATAATTTTGGTTCATGCATAAAAATAAATAAATGCGATAGAGAAATGTAACATCAAGATGTAGAATAAGAAAGATTTAGGTGAATTATATTAATATTATAAAGAATTGTTTTAGAATCAACCAATTATGTGATTGGATTAATACCCATACGAGCAACGAGCTGTCCCATCTACGTTTTTTTTCCAACTAGGAATAGTAGATTTGTCGGTACCTGATAATTGAATTAAAAACCACGTTACCAACCCCGTCCAATTAAAGTTTTGGTAATTTATGATTGTAATGCACGTTATCTCATATTTTGTGGCCCAAACTTTGCTGTGGCTGGACCGCGGGTTTCGTGAGAAATCCTCGACATTAGAAAATGGAAATTACTTTCGATCCCCTAAGGAATTTTACTCACCTAATATAAAACTAATATTATTTTCTTAAAAATTAATTTTTATTAGTTATATTTAATGATATTATAATAAAAATTTAAAATAAATAGATAAATAATTTTTTGATATATTCAAAAATAACAAACTCATTCACTTGATTATAAAGTAATATAAAAATTTTATTTTTTATAAACCTTTAAAAGCAACAACATTGTGAGGGTATTATAAATATTTTATTTATTAAAATAATATAAAATATTTAAAAAAATTATTAAGAATTTACAAAAAGTTAAAGTTATATTTCATATATTAAATAATTTAATAAATTTAAGTAATTTACTAAATAATTACTAAACAATTTTATTTATTAAAATTATTGAGTTTTTAGTAAATTATTTACTAAAATTTACTGACTTAATTTACTAAACTTATTTAGTAAATGAAAAATATTTTTTATTATTTAAATTTACTAAAATTATTTAGTTTATATTAAATAATTTATTTGCTTAATATATTAAAAATTATTTAAATTCATAAATATTATTTACTAAATGAAATATATTTTTTTCTTATAATATTTTTTAATTTTTAAATATTTCAGTAAATAAAATATCGATAATATTCTCACAATGTTAATTAGTTTTAAAGGATTATAAAAAATAAGGTCTTTATATTACTTTATAATCAAGGAGGTGAGTTTGTTAATTTTACTGTAATACTGTTAAGTATATCTAACAGAAGTTAACTTTAGGGGGTTAATATTAGTTTTGTATTCAGGTAGGATGTTGAGGAGTTAAAGTTTTTTGGAGGGTTGGAAGGAGATACCCCTTTATATATGCCTAAAGAATTCCCAAATTCAGGGGAAAGACCCACAAAAGATTTCCCATGTAATCACTACAACCAGATCCTAATATGAGCCAATGAAATGCTTTGATGATGAAGAAAATGTAATAATCCTTCATCGTTGCGTTAGGTCTCTAACGACATAAAATTCAGAATTTTACAAACTAGTTTTGATTCCTCAAACTATCACAGTGAATTATTTTGGTTATAGATTTTAAAAAAAATTCTTGGAACTGCTCATGAACTCGCAGCTTAGACAGAAGCAACTAGCCACCTCCTTTCCTCTGCCAAATATTACTTACCCAGAAGCCATTGGGGTGGGCTGAGGCTGATGACTACGTAAGTGGGAAGACTTATTATTTAGATGTTTGTATTTAGATGCGTTCATATTTCAATCAAATTTCAGTCACATTTAAACCAATTCATATTTCTGAAACAAAAAATAGAAGAAAAAAGACCTCTACTTAACTATGTTTTCACCATCATTTATATTAAAATGTTAATTAGATCCACATCACATGATATGGGAATATAGATTAACATTCATTTAGACGGTGAATGTGTAATTTAAACTACTCTGATGATAAAAAGTTGGTTTACTCTGTAAAGACTAACAAACAATAACCCAATTTGGGGTTTGGGTATGACATCGTTTAGGATAAAAGGTTTGGGCTAAGCCCAAAGTGATCACAATTTCTGTTATAATTGACCTACTGTCATCATGCTTTTTGCAGGTAGCCAGATAGGCTTTAAGTGGAGCTGACTTTTTCTGCAAAAAAAAATAGCCCCAAAGTTGTGAAAGAACATACTCAAAGATTAACTGATTGGCCTATTGTGTATATGCTTTTGTAATTAGAAGAAACAATGAAAACACATCAATGTTTTTGCATAGCAAAGTACCAGCCGTGCCTGCTACAAATACAGCAAATGGTATTGTCATATTATCCTTTTTACAAACACTCTTGAAGGTTGCAATGATTCTCTCAAATCATAAGAAAATCATTATCACAAACCAATAATAAAATCCTTGTTAAAGGAAGATTTTGAAGTAACTACAACTTATATTACGACAATTAATTTCTCTCACATGCGGATGCTCACCCTTGTTATAACAATTGTAACTCTGCATAAACTTGGTTAATTATATATAGAGTTACTATGATCTATAAAGGGTATTATACATATTTTGTTAAAATATCAGAGAGAATGAATAGAGAACATAAATATTTACTAAACAAATACAGGCCAAAACCAAATGAGGTTCAAAAACAAGACATATATGTAGATTATATTTTCATATTTGCTCGCAAGATATCATCTTTTGTAGATGGTTCCATGGCATGGCACTCTCTGCAGGCAAACAAAAACGACATGAAAAATCTCTTGCAAAGCCCTGGTGCCCTTTCACTTGTACCACTCCTTTCCTTACCTTGTGATGATCTCTTTGAAGAAGATGATGATGACGTTGATCTCTTTAACTCTTCTTTGAGCCCAACCCCAGAGCCATTTTTACTCTTCTGGGAAGCCTCTCGTTTCAAAGCTGGCACTGGTGTAAGGTGTTGCCACCTTTGAGACGATCCATACAGCTGGGCAGTGACGATTTTACTTGCTTTGCTTGCTCTGCATGCGACTTTGGTGTTGTAATACAACAATCTCCTCTCTGAGTTGTCACTTGAGCTTGTTCTTGCACTGCTGCAACTACTGCTCCTGCTGTTGGTACTGTTACTCCTCGATGACATGAGGGAGTCCTTGCTGCTAACACTGCTTGTTCGACTCGTTGCACGGGAGATATTCATCATCATCATGTTCATGTTAGTATTATCAGTGATGAGTGCAGCAGCAGGTTGTTTTAGACATGGGAAAGAATGGGGCAAGAGGCGTCCATTGACGAAAAGATGATCAGCAGGGGAGTTTCTTGAAGGATCTCGAGAGGGAGAATCAGGTGTAAAGCAACCAAATTCAAAGTCACAATCTTGGTCTTGACTTGGGGTGCTAGGGAAGGAAAACATCTCACCGGAGCTAGACTTTTTCCGGCGGTTCTCCATGGTGTGAATAAGGGCACTATTGTTCTCTGTGAGAGAGTTGATGAGTGAGGGTCATGAGAGGTTGTGTTTGATGATATATACACTAGAATTAATGAATTGGTACAAACAAGTATTGGGATATTTGGGGCCCTATGTTGGGTGATTTGATAGTAAGCTTGGTGGTGTGTAAATCATGTAGCCATATACTTGCCAACTCAACCTTAATTTTGCACATGCTATTGTTGGGTTGGTGTTGTAATTATATTGTTGTGTGTGATACATTCCAAACAAGTATGTGCTAAATGATGTTGCAAGTTGAGACCTACTGCATCTAATCTTTCTCATATCAGCTTACTATAAACTTTATAAAGTAAGTGTTTTTCACTTTATATAGTTTTGTCTCTTAGCTTTATGTAAATGTTTTAACTAATGCAACTCAAGTTCTTCTTTGTCAATGATGTGTATTATTGTTGTTCTTCTACATTTACATATCTTTTGAGTCAATCCTATCCAAACAATTTTTAGTTTATAGTTCTTTTCATGTTCACGGTATATCATTAAACCAACCAATCAAGGTTTTCTCGAATATTATTTTGTCATTTGGCTTCAATGTAAGAAACTTCAAGGAAATGTTTTCTCTACTTCCTTGTTTGTTATTTAATACAATGAATTGCCCCTTAATCTTTGTCCACTTGCTTTTGTTTCTTTGAAGGACACAGCCTCCCAAATATACTCTTTGATATGTAAAGCAAAAGATACCTTTAAATCTACAAGAGAAAAGAGAAAGAGAGAGGTGGTGGACTAATCAACTTAAGAAATATATCAAATATAGCAATTGGGGTTGTTAATTTATGCTTTCACAAGACCAAATGCCATGATGGGATCAACAAAGCTCTCTCTCTCTATGTGTTGTGGAAGCAAAGGCTCTGTAGGGACTACTGAGGATGAATGAATCGAGTAATTAATTGGATCAAACACTTTGATGGCTCCTAGAAATGAGGACACAGCAACTATTAGAATACTCCTTGTCTCCCATTTGGGCTTGCGTGGATAGACTCATGGGCCCATTTCAGCATATCATGCCTTCGGGACCACTAGTCAGCTTACTTTTTGTCCCCACAAGCAAGTCGTTTCTTGGTCTTCCTTTGTTGATACTCTAATTGTTTGACATGGAGGCTCTGATTTTTAAAAGTGTCTCACTGGATTGGTTGACTAGGAAAGGAGCCTACTTTTGACCATCAACCACCCTTTTACTTCTTTTTCACCTCGGCTCTCTCGGGAAACCAATCATTGTTTTGCCAATCAAGTTTGGGCCTGGCTTAGGTGCCATCAGTGGAAGTCAAACCTTCATTGAGGCCCAACATGTGCAAATGACTCAATCGGAAGGGTACTTCTGCTCGGCCCCCATTTTCCATCTCAGCATATCCCACCCCTAATTTAGTAAGGATATTTTTGTAATTTTAAAAGATTTTCAACCAGATTCTTAACCCACTTAATATTAATCTCTTTTAAAAATATTTTCATGATAAATAAATTATTATTTGATCTTAATGCAGCTCGAATTATTTTTCCTTATTTTTTTATAAATTAAGTTTTTTTAAGTCCATTAACTCAATTATTAATCCCCTATTTATTATATTCCTTATTCCACTTTTATGCTTGGTGACATTTTAATTGGGGTATGATGAGATAGAAAGTGAGGGCAGAATAGAACTAGTCTAAGCACAATGATGGTATTTGCACCAATGATCCAATAAAGGATTGAAAAATTATAGAAATGACCTAAATGAAGGGGTTCTTTCAAAATATCTCAACAGGTAAATTTCTTTCATGCACCTATCCAAAAAAATACAATCTAACCAAAATGCGCCAAATAGATATTTCATCTTCTCTATCACTCCTCTCTTCATTTACTCTTTTTCACTCCCATTTCACTCCCTTTTCATTCACATTTCACTCACACTCACTCTTTACATAAACACTAAATAATAAATCTAGTAGCAAATCAAAAGATATTTTAGCATATATAGTTGCAAATGTAATCGTCTATCTTTCATCTTTCTACATCTCTCTAAATTTATTTTAGTTGGATGGATTTGCTTAGATCATGCTTGAAAAATAGTTAGAAGTTGTGTTGTAGTGAATAATAGGGTCATTTTTATAAGAAAATAGATATTAGCATTGAAAGAATAGAATCCAAGCAAATACCCAGGAATTTTGGTTTTTGAACCATTGGACTGCACGGTCCAACGATAAAAAATTTCAAAATGAATAAAAATGTCAAAACGGTCTAACGGTCCAAAATCTAGAATGAGTAACGAAATGTCCAAAAAATGTTGAAAATGTCCAAACTTTGATTCCGGACCATCCAATGGTCCAAAATCCAGAATGAATGAAGTGATGAAGTATAATTGAAAATAAGAAAGAACAAAAGGTTTATGACGATGTGGGTATTACAATAAATGGAAGGCTAATGATGCTATGTACGTGGGTTTGGGTACTTATGAAATATTGGCTTCCTAGTTTTATGAATTGGAGACTGACAAGGAGTGGTTGGTGGACGATATGGGTATATTACTCAATTCATTCATTTAACTTTAATTTTACTTACTTTTAGTTAGTTAAGCATTAACCGTACGCTTGATAAGTAATATTTATCTCATTTGTAGCATATCAACATTTGGCTTGCATGATTCACGTTAAGCAATATCAAAGTCCCACGCAATGGCAGTTGAAGAAATATCAATTGACCGCTACTTCTACGTACGTATTCCGTAGCTCATTTTGTTAATCGGTTTCTTCTTTGTAGGGATAACTAATTACATGAATGACTAAATTTGAATTAATGTTTGTAGTATGGTTGGAAGATTTTTGGATGGGCAGTCCACACAATTGGATATGGCATTGCTTTTGAGTGAGATTTTTAGCTACGTTAAGGGTAGTTCTCCTAGAGAAGCATGGCCATGACATGAATTTGATGAGGTAATTGATGTATCTTTCATCTATACATAGTTAATTCTAAACTTTGAAAAGTTAAGTTATTACGGCTGACATTTTTTTGTTATTGTAGGTATTTATCCCGGTCCATACCCCAGGACACTGAGTCGTTGCATGTGCATGTCTCATTAACCGAACAATAACCATATCCACTCATTGATTTCAAACAAGTCGTATGAGTCCATTGTGGTTCGAATGCAATGCATTATTGAGATATTGTCATATTTGTTACAACATACAGTGTTAAGTGTAAGATGACCTGAGCTATACACTTCTTGATTCCGTTTACTGTCTCATGTATGACGGCTGGTATCCCACGACAACCAACTTCATTTGGCACATGTAGGGTATAAGCGTGCAAGTTTGTTGAGCTCTTTTCCCGCAACATAACCCTTGAATCCTTAGCGGGCATGCCCATCAAGGAGTTGAAGAGGAGCCTGACAATTGAACTTTGGAGTAGCAGAGTTATAAAAGAGAAGAAATCAAATGTCGCTATCTAGAGTCAACCGGATGATGTGATAGTATTGGAGGATCGGTAGCGATCTTGTTTGTAGTTTTGTGTCATGTTATGTATATAAAAGTACTTTATATATATGAGATTTGATAATTGGTATATGTAGTTAATAAATTTGGTATATATTAACTACTAGTGTTTATTGTAGTCTTTTACTATTATTGTATTTGTTTTCCTAATACTCCACAATTTTATGTTAATGAAGTTCAATATGAATAACATATAACTTGTTAAAAAATATAATATAAAAACAAATACATCCACTATATATCGTTACTCAACCATAATAAGATTAAGAAACATCAATAGTTTACAAACAGAACTATTATATAGTAAACCGTCTACATATTGGCAATATGAAACTAAAAACAACATTTTCAACATTTTTTCAACTCATGGTGTGGATGGATGTATTTGGAGTGTCAACACCTGCTATTGAGTTTGGATGTTTTTAACATTTTCTTTCAACACTTCATCACTTTATTCATTCTGGAGTTTGGATCATTGGATTGCACGGTTCAATGGTCCAAAAATCAGAATTCCTAGGTTTCTCCTACATTTCTTTTGTTGGATCAATCTTTTCAATGCTAACATCTATTTTGTTGCAAAAACGATCCTATTATTTGCTATAACACAACTTCCAACTATTTTCAAGTATGATCTAAGCAAATCCATTTAATTAAACTAAATTTAGAGACATTTAGAGAGATGAAAGATAGACGATTACCTTTGCAACTTTATATGTTAAAATATCTTTTGATTCGCTACTAGATTTGTTGCTCAGTGTTTACGTAGAGAGTGAGTATGAGTGAATGTGAGTGAAAAAGGAGTGAAATGGGAGTGAAAAAGAGTAAATGAAGATAGGAATGGTGGAGAAGATGAAATATCTATTTAGGAGTATTTTGGTCAGATTATAATTTTTGGATAGGTGCATCAAAGAAATTTATCTGGTGGGTTATTTTTGCAAAGAATCTTTGAATTGTATCAAACTATGGTTTAAAACTTTAAATTAGAAATTGAGACTTATGTAAGTGGAGTATAAAATGTGTTTAAAAGTGAAAAAAGAAAAGAAAAAAATAATTTTTAATTTTTAAAATAATTTGTTAATAAATTTATAAAAGGTGGGGCTATATGAACGCCCAAATATACTTTATCCACTCATTTTCTCTAAACATCCTTATCCAAGTTTAAAATTTTTAAATATGCTCTCTACACCCCTTTAAATCTCATATATACCCTAATAAAATTTAATCAAATATAAAGAAAAATTAGTAAACATGTAACATATATACTTGACCGATTAAATTGTTTTATTTACCAATCCGCTCTCTACTCTGGTAACTAAAGTTACTTAATGTGTTAATTATAATGATAAATAGAAAAAAAAAATTTGAAAAAGTTATGCTCATATTCGTAATTTTCATCTTAGTTGTCTATATAAGGTCGTCTCCTTCTTCATACTAAACACAACAACAAGAAATCATTCTCTTTTTTTCAATCATTCTCTCCACAAGTCTTAGTCTTTTTGGTGATAGATTTTGGGCATTTTTCAAGTTCGTCGGAAACAACTTTCGAGGTGCTCGATAGTAGCTTGGAACCATTGTATCATGAGAAATAGACACTATCAATACTCAAGTATTACGTTGAGGAGCGAATATGTTTTAAGGACATCATATGATAACGAGTCTTAGTTTTGTTTCTCAAATTCAATCATTGTTAATATATTTGCTAGGGCTGAGCACGGGTCAGGTTGTGTTTGACCCAACTTGACAAAAACTCGAACTTGATCGGGTATGAAAAAATGAACACAAAGTCAGGTTTTGAAAAAATGAACTCGTCGGGGTTTGAGTTGGTCGGGTTTACATTAGGTTCGGGTCGGCTTGGTCGGGTTAGAAAGTATTACATTTTAAACTATTCGGGTTGGTTTTACCGAGTTCAGGTCGTTTAATTCACGTAATTTTATATAATAAATAAAATTTGTTTACATAATCTACATAAATTAAGATGTAGTTAGGTGGTAATCTTGTCAAAGGTTTAGGAGGTGGTAAAGGGCTCGAATACTATTGTCTATAACCTATTTTAAGTATTTTTTATACAATATCTTCGGGTCGAATCGGGTTTTAGGTTTTCAGGGCCCAACCCAAAAAAAGTTGATGCATTAGGAACTGAAGTCGGGTTTCATTAATGGGCCAACCCGATAAAAACTTGACGGGTCGAATAGGGTCGGTAAATGTGTCCAACCATATTATTTGATATTGTTTTATTTTAACAATTTATAGTTCAAATATTGATCAATTAATATTATTCTATTCTTATTGTTCAATTATTATGCTATTTGAATAACTATATTGTTTGTTATTAATTATTTAATTAATATTATGTAATTGATTGTTATATTAATTACAATACTTTTATCGATATTGATTCATAATCTCTTGCAGTGGTACCAATGGACTTAGTGTATGAGCACTCAGTTATTAAAAGGGGTAAATCCATAGACACCCTCAAGGTTTAGTCTAAGTAATAAACTTACCCCTGTTATTCATAAAGTAACATAAAGACTCCCATTTTGATATTTTAAGTAACATTTAGACCCCTATTTTTATGTGTTAAGACCCCCATGTTTTCCAATTCTAGAGGTATCTATGTTACTTTATGAATAACAGGGGTTAGTTTGTTACTTAGACTAAACCTCAGGGGTGTCTATGTATTTACCCCATTATTAAAATAATGAATGCAACTTAATGGATCCTTTACGGGGTGAGTTCCAATACATCAATACTACAAATTACGACAAAAAATAAAATCTATACATAAATTTCTTTTAGAAGAAAAAAATTGCAACGTGCCATGCATGTTACTAAAATTTGTTTTCACAATATGCATTTCAGGTTACGAAAAATCCTTAGCTTATAAAAGTTGCCACCAAAGACATAGCAAAAAGCAAGCATTATACATTGCTAAAACTCCATTATTATGTATCTTTTAGTAATGTACATTTCATGATGTCAAAACATTTTTCGCAATGCAAAATGCACGTTGCAAGGGAGTTTCCGCATAATTAGAAATAGGAACTTGCACCTTTTAAAGAAAATGTATTGTTAACACAAATATGATGAGCCATTTTTGCACTTAATTATGAGTGAGATCCACCTCCTATTAATAGAATGTTTTGTTGGATTTGAATTTTTCTTCGTAAAAATATCAAAATCATATATTCATATGCTCAAAATGATGAAAAAGTGAATAAGAAAATTGCTGCTTTGAGTGCTCCTATTCGTTGGAAAAATTAAAAAAAAAAAATTATTTATCTTATGCTCAAAAAGTATTGAAAACCAGGCTTGCTTATATACAGTTACACATTATTCATATGCAAAATTGTATAATATAAATGTTTTCTCTTGCAAGTTTGTCGGATTTATTTTCTCAAACTCAATTTGTTATGTTATCTAAATAAACTATATTAATATTCTATTATTAATTAATTCATTTATTGTTCCGTTATTAATTTATTCAATTAACTTATTAATTCGTTGAATTAATTTTTTGTAATTAATTGTTATATTAATTACAACAATTTAATGGAGAGAGTTCAATGCACAACTTCAGATTTATAGCTAGCTAGGTGATGACATTGTGTTGCAGTAATTTAATTTCTTTCCTCTTCTTGGTCATTCTGTTTATTTCTAAAGCTAGTAGATAGGTGGAGTAGAAGCCTAGAAATCAGAGCTATTCATTTATTATTCCTTTTCATGCAGTTTGACGTTCTTCTTGTAGATAGAGCAAGCAAAGGGTCTGGCCCAACCCCAACCCAACGATCACCAACAACCATTAAATAAATTATGGGACAATTTTAAATAGTATTTTTATATTTTGACATAATCTCAAGTAGAAAATAAATTTATCATTTTTATCAACAAGA
>JANLJB010004551.1:0-10026 GCA_026212285.1 Bursera cuneata
TAATTGGGGGGTTAGAGTAATTTTCCCTAGAAAAAAGATATATTCCACAGTCCATGCCACTTTTCTATAACCAAGTAAATTCATTGAATTTGTATCAAATCCAAGTCATCACCAACTTTCCTTTCCTCAACACACGCGTGTGAGTGTTTTTAAGACTTATTGAATCGTCGCTCGTTCGCTCGCTCGTGTAAAGCTAGTCTCCTTGTACTGTTGTTCTTGATGCTTTTCTCATTTTCTACTAGCTTTCTTTACATTCAACAATAATATGCCCTCTTGTAGAGACAGAGAGCTTGAGATGGACGGCTCAGATAGCTCACTCATGCTCTGCCGATGATCTCTGGCCCTTTGCCTTTGTCGTTTTAGCTTGCTTGGTAATAACATTCTCTTCCTTATTTCTTCTCATCATTTGAATTTGCTGAAATCTGTTATCTGCTAGGAACCTTTTGTGAATATGTTTGAGTTTTTTGTTTAGTTTGTGTTTTTGACGTGAAATATGTTATTAAAAGAATGATCTTTTTAATTTTTTTTTGAACAGATTGTGTATGAGCATCATTAGACCAGAACTTTGAATCATTTTTTATACTTGACCTGGGAGGTCTGGGGTTGATCGTTATACTGTAAAATATTTCTTAGAATGTGTCTGGTTTCTCGATTATTATTTCAAAATACTGAGTTTAGCTTAAGAGGTAGAATTTTCGTCTTGATGAACAATATTTGAAGCTAAATTGTTGTTTTAGAGGGAAGTTTGAGGTTCAAGGACGGTTCTTGTGAGATTCTTATGGACAAGTGTCTTTAAAGAGTCTGGAATAAATATGGTGGTCTTTTTAAAAAAAAAAAATATTTTAGAAAATAAGAGAACTTTGGATATTATGTTGAGGCGGGAAATTATTAAATAATCCGATTATTTGTTGTCCTTCTTGAGAATTATCTTAAGAACTTTTTAATTTCTGGGAGATACTAATGCTGATGCAGAATATTATCGGAAGGACTTTTTATTTGACTGTATTTGCTGAGGGGAAGATGATAAATGATGTGATTGTGTTAATTTTGCTTCATATCCTGCCACATGATATGTACATGATATATCATCCCTTGTATCACTCTGATATGTGCTGTTTTGAATCCATATTATATGGTGTATTTTGTAGTGATATTGTATCATCATAACTTAATTTTTGTATTCTCAGATTGGTAAGGCAATTGGTTAACGAAAATGATGGAGTCATGCGATTGCATTGAAACACAATGGCCCCAGGATGAACTCCTGGTGAAATATCAGTATATCTCAGACATATTGATCTCTGTCGCATATTTCTCTATTCCCCTGGAGCTTATATATTTTGTGCACAAGTCTTCATTCTTCCCATATAGATGGGTACTAATACAGTTTGGTGCTTTCATTGTTCTTTGTGGAATGACCCACTTAATAAACTTGTGGACATTCTCGATGCACTCCAAATTCATTGCTGAGGTGATGACAATTGCGAAGATGTCTTGTGCTTTTGTGTCATGTGTGACTGCTTTGATGCTTGTTCACATTATTCCTGATTTGTTGAGTGTCAAAACTCGGGAATTATTTCTGAAGAACAGGGCTGAAGAACTCGACCGGGAGATGGGCCTTATTCTTACTCAAGAAGAAACTGGAAGGCATGTTAGAATGCTGACTCATGAAATTAGAAGCACACTTGACAGGCATACAATTCTTAGAACCACTCTTGTCGAGCTGGGCAGGACCTTAACCTTGGAGGAATGTGCATTGTGGATGCCATCACGAACTGGTTTAACTTTAGAACTATCTCATACTCTAAACAACCAAATACAAGCTGGATCTACCGTGTCAATAAACCTTCCTATGGTCAATGAAGTCTTTAGTAGTGCTCAAGCAATGCGTCTACACTATAACTGCCCACTGGCAAGGACCAGACATCATGTGGGAAGATATGGGCCACCAGAGGTTGTTGCTGTCCGTGTACCTCTTTTACATCTCTCAAATTTTCAACTTAATGATTGGCCCGACTTCTCTGCAAAAAGCTATGCAATCATGGTTCTGATCCTTCCTTCAGACAGTGGTAGAAAATGGAGAGACCATGAGTTGGAACTAGTTGAAGTTGTTGCAGATCAGGTGCTTTTATAGTTTTTTCTGTCTCCCTCTCTACCTTCAATGGGCTATCTTCGTAGATGCATATGATTTAATGTTTTTATTTATCCATGCTGTACCCTCAGTCATCGTACGGATGAGTATTTTCTTTTGGAAAGCTGTGTGCAGAATTTATTATTGAGATTTCATCTTTCTAACTAAGAAGCAATATTCTTAGTTTTTGTCAGACAGCTAGGTGGAGGGATTAGATAATGATTGGTACCACCTGAGCCTTGGCCAAGTTGGTAAAGGTACAGAATGAAGGTGTGCCCAAGAGTTGGAATTTTCATTAATTTTCCCTTTAGGTTTGTTTCCATCTTTCCTCCCATATGCAAAAATTTATGGAGTTGTTGCGCCAGTGCAACAGTCAAAAATCAATAAGATTCTGTTCTTCCTTTAGCATCTCTTACTCTGTGGAACACATCTCATTGGAATTGAATATGCTCTTAGTTTACTTTTTGAGTCTGTCATCAGTAAGTCAATTGGCAACGGTTTGGGAGGAAACATGATTCATTCTTGTAGCTGCTCATTCAAGTTTTAACTGGACCTTGAATAGTGATTCTCTTAACATGTTGAATTGACAATTTATACAACAATGTGCCATCAAGTATATGCTGTTTATCTTGATATGATTGAAGAAGAACCAGGAAACTTAGTTTGTACCCCAAGGGAACTTGTCCTGTTGCCTGAACTATCATAGTTTTATATTGTTTTAAAAAAAAAAAGTGAGAATAACGCAACCATAATGGTCTCTTTAAAAACATTACGGTTTCATGGCATATACCCATGTTAACTCCTAGATATGCTGCTGTAATAATAGTGTCTTCCATTTCTGTAAATTCTCTTATTTTGCATAGTAATTTTGGTTCCTTTTTTCTGTTGTTCTTTGTTAAATTATTGCCTGCTTTTTCCTTGAATGAAAAGGTCAAAGTACAATTTCTTGAACATATTCTTCAATATCTCATTGTTCTTTAATCTTCACACAGGTAGCTGTTGCTCTTTCACATGCTGCTATACTGGAAGAATCTATGCGGGCGCGTGATCAGCTCATGCAGCAGAATGTTGCTCTAGATTTGGCCCGTCAAGAAGCAGAGAAGGCAATCCATGCTCGCAATGACTTCCGTGCTGTAATGAACCATGAAATGAGGACACTGATGCATGCAATTATTTCATTGTCTTCACTTCTTTTAGAAACTGAATTAACCCCAGATCAGAGGGTTATGATAGAGACGGTTCTAAAGAGTAGTAACCTTTTGGCTACGCTTGTTGATGATGTGTTAGATCTTTCCCGACTTGAGGATGGTAGCCTAGAATTAAGCATTGAACCATTCAATCTTCATCGAGTTTTCAGAGAGGTTTCCGAATACTCTACTTTCAAATTTTTTAATGGAGTTTAAATTAAGCTTGATTCTGTGCTATCCTCATACATTGACATCTTGGTTACTCCATTCATTTTTATATGATTGTAGGTGATTAATTTGATAAAGCCTGTCGCATCTGTAAAGAAGTTATCTATGACTTTGATTATGGCTCCGGATGTACCAAGTTATTCTGTTGGTGACGAGAAACGGCTTATGCAAACTATTTTGAACATTGTGGGTAATGCTGTAAAGTTCACAAAGGAGGGTAACGTTACCATTATAGCTTCTGTTGCAAAACCAGAGTGTTCAAGAGACTGGCGACCCCCTGAATTTTTCCCAGTGGCAAGCAATGGCCACTTTTACCTACGAGTACAGGTTGTTTCTACTGCATTTTACTTCAATTCTGTTTGTTTCATTAGGAAAGTTGTTCTTTTGTTGCATTTTAGGAGATATACTTTAATGAAGTTTAAGTTAGTCTTTACTAGATTCTTCGATTATTCCTTTAAGGCTGTCCTTGAACTTCAGTTATGATTTTATGTTATCTTTCTTGATGAGTCATATAGGTTGCAGGCTATTAAGGTTCACATCTGAGCTTGGTCTTTGACTATGTCCATGACCAGATGAACCGGTCTCTTTATTGTTTGCATATCATTTGGTCTTTATTGACCATATCATCTCTGTTGCACTACAGGTTACTGATTCTGGCTGCGGTGTTCCACCACAAGATATCCCACTTGTTTTTACTAAATTTTCTCAGTCCCGAAGTGGTTCCAGTGAAACTACTGGTGGAGCAGGCCTTGGACTTGCAATCTGTAGAAGGTATTGCTAAAAAATATGCTTTTCAATACACTGCTAAGAGAACCTATCTCTTTTATCATTTTAAGTAGCAAGGAGATTGTTTAATCTTTGTCTTCACCATGTCTACCTCTTTTATCATTTTAAGTAGCAAGGAGATTGTTTAATCTTTGTCTTCACCATGTCTACGCAGTTTGGTTTAGTAACTATCAAATAGACATGGCCACCCCTTATCCCTAGCTTACCAATTTTTTCCTGAACATTTTGCTAATGATTGGATCAGGTTTGTAAATCTCATGGGAGGTCACATTTGGATTGAGAGTGAGGGCGTTGGCAAAGGTAGCATAGCAACATTTCTTGTCAAACTTGGCTTATGCACCAGTTCCTATGATTCATCCGTACACCAGGTTGCACCGAAAGGTCGAGTAAGTCATCGAAGTGCAGATCTCACTAGACATAAGCCAGTAGTTAGAGATAATGATGAGGTGGCTTTATCCAAATCACGATACCAAAGAAGTCTCTAGATGCCAGTTACAGCAGATGCAAAACTTTGTCGAAGTGGTAATTTTACTTTAGATACTGTTCGAGGCTGAAGGAGTGAATGTTAATAGAAACTTGTTAGTGCAGTCTGAACTTTTATCTTTTGTATACGGAATTAGAGCAATATTACCATGGCCAATGGCGTAGCTGGGTCAGGCTGCTAAAAATGAGGATTGGGTCTGTGTTCAGCTAGTAGGATTTGCTCCCCAGTGATCATAAGAGAAGATCCCACAAGCAACTAGCGCCTTAAGAGAAAGACGTTGCGTTAACGTTATCAAAAAAGTTTGCTTGCTTCTATATATATATATATATATATATGGGTCAGACTATTGAGACTTAATTTTTTTGACTTAATTTCACACACATTTTGATAGCCGTTTATTTACTGCAATCCATGGATGGAAAAGAGAAGTTAAAAAGTAGTTTTTTTTATGCCAACTCAGTAACTTTTTTCACTGTTAGATTAGAAAAATGAATGGCTATCAAGAAGTGTGTGAAATTAAGTCAAAAAAATTAAGTCTCAATAGTCTGACCCTATATATATATATATATTATAGAAGAATTTCCAGTGTTTTCTTAAAAGAAAAATTTTTAGTCTTAATGTTGCATTATTATGTCTCTCTACTCTCTTTATTATTGCCCTTGCAATTGTTTTTCTCGTAAAAATTTACCAAAAAAATAAAATAGAATCATATTATTATCATCCGTTTTAATTCAATGGTAACTGTGAGTCTCATTCTTAATTTTTTCTCATTTTAGTATGTATTAGGATGTTGTATTATAATGTTTTTATTGTTATTTACGAAAGAATCTCTGTTTTTTTTTTTGGTTGTCTCTATTGTATTCCATCGTGGAGAGAAAACCTTAAAACTTTTTGAAAGGTATTATTGGGGATTTATGTGAGAGAACTCGTGGGGTTTTTAAAGCCCATTGCTGCATGTATCTGTAACGGGGTTTTCCGTGGACCTGAATACAAAATAGGTATTAAAAGAATGAGGAGGACTAAACCTTTCTGGACTTGAAATGCAAATTTAGATGCTTCGTTTACGCTATTACTTTCTGAAATTGCATTTTAACAAGAAAAAGAAAATACCGAGGTTTATTATTTCTCGCCCTTACTGGGTGTTACTATTTTTTTATTAATAAAATTTTCCTCATATGGTCAAAGTTTACTTAAAAGTAATAATTTAACTAGGTCAAGAAAAGTAATTGTGAAAGTAAGCTGCCATGTCTCGAGTTAAGTAATACTGCACGAACGAATTCCGCGTTAATAGATTTCCAACTGAAAGGCACGTCTAGTCGATGAAATTAGTGAATTGAATAATTTCACATATTAGTTCACTATTTATGTAATACTTACCGACTAAATTATATTAGATGGGATACTTGCTGGCATAATTAAGGGATCAAAAGTAAAGGATGATTAATACCTTCAAGGATTTAGATGTGACATTCCACAACGTGTCCCCAGAATCCCAGATGCCCAAGGCATGTTGCATTGATTCAAATAAGGTGGAACTAATTGGAGAAACGAGAGGGGCAACAGTTGCATCTATTGGTTGATAATACCAGTGACGTCTTCAAGCCTTGTGTTGAACCCAGAGGAATCTATTCTGTTAAGAGCATGGTAAGAAAATGGTCCAACGTCTAAACCTAGTTTTTTGGCCAAATTATTCGTTCAGACAACTAATTTAAAGGCAGCAAGTTGCGCTCCCCAAAGCCGAACACACGAAATCTATGCTGCCCAGGATCCTAAAATTCTATTACGCCCAAAGCTCAGGTGCAAAACATCACCTAATCGTACTCCACGCTTATGCCAGACCTACACCGCAAAAGGCATTTCTTCTCCGTATATACATACACAGAGCTAGACACTTGGTAATCAAATCTAACATCACATTGGATTGTAAACCTAAATCTAACAAGCCACTTTTAACTCCCATCAATGGACAGGTTGGTTTCCCCAAAAAGGTTCAGCAAAATTTTCTTTTATCTAACAGAATTCACGAATAAAAACTCAACACAAACTTCACAATCACAATCAAATTATATGACAAGAAAGATAAAAAGCAAAAATCTGTGAAGAAACTTAAGGTACAAATTAAGCAAATTCCACGAAACTTCCTATCAACTAACATATTCAAGTACCGAAGTCCAAAAGAAACCAAAAACATCGGTTCAACAAAACTACTCTGCCACAGTAACTGTGATCTGTCTAACGATAAATCCTTCATTGCTTTATTTGTGGGTTCACTTCTTGGATTTTTTTGATACCCTGCAAGAAGAGGAAAAATCACTACATGGAATACAAATTTCAAATTTCAACTACACTTTAACACTCTTAACTACATAATATACTCACTCGGTTGACTGAGGTGCAGCAGCAGGTGGTGCTGTTGATGGCTTATCTCCTCCTCCAGGACCCTGTGTATAAATAGAAAAATTATCACAATCCTATATTTTTATATAAAATACCCAAACCTTCTGCCCATAGATTTGTAGGGCACAAATTCACATAATTTTGTTAATTGCACTTGCACTAATGATCACATGAGATCAGTAAAAGCAAATCAACACAGCTGTTAAAACTTTTGGGACAGAAAGACATCAATTTGTCAAGATTTATAATGCCTAAACAAAATGGTGCTATCAAGACTTCTATAAATGTACCAAGACGTGAAATACATAACAAAATAACTATTGGAACTTCTATAACAAACTTATAATATCAAAAACAGGATTTAAGCACTGTATATTCACAATGCCATGAGGTTTTATGAGACAAATAATCATATGGTTATATATTTTGTTTGTGTTTGTATTACAATCTGTACCTGGGCTAAACGTTCCTCCCTCCTGGCAAATTTTCTTTCCCTGCTTGCCTTGTTCTTTGCCCTTTTAGCCTCGAACTGGTCGGACAATGTCTTTTCTCTTGCCTTCTCGGCCTTAGACTTGTGAATGCTCTCCATCAAAACTCTCTTATTCTTGAAGACATTACCCTTTACCTTCATGTACATATCATGATACATATGTTTGTCAATCTTCTTTGCTTCCCTGTACTTGCGGAGCAATCTCCTGAGAACACGCATCCTCCTCATCCACAAGATTTTTGTTGGCAGCCTTGCTTCCCTTGTACCCTTACGCTTACCTGGAACCAAGTAAAAAAAAAAAAATTATTATTTCCAGGGACTTAAGGTAAATGCCAACCACTTTCCTATCTAGATACACCTATTTAAAGGCCTTCCTAATTTAAAATATTCTCAACTAATAGGTATCCTATAGATTCAGTTGCTTGTCCGACCAAAGACATAATACATTTTAACTGAAGCAAGACACAAGTATATAGTTACATGTATATACCAATTCATGAAGATAAGTTTATATTCATACATTATGAGTCCAAAAATACACTTACACCCAAATTCCTAAATTTGGATATCTAAAACTTGATAGAAATATACCATATCCGGAGTGGCGACCCTTCCTCTTAGCTTCCTTCATGCGTCGTGCACGAGAACGAGAGTGAATCTTGGTTGGTTTTCTGATGATAAAACCATCCTTGACCAGCTTCCTTACGTTTTGGCCTGCAATTTGATCAAAATGCATCAATGAACAATAATCAAAGAAAAAGTCTCAAACCCCCCTCCATGACTGAAATTAAGTTTTAATCATACCATTCAATATAAAATAACACATATAATTAACTACAAACTTATTTTCTTTATCTTTCTAAACATTTTCCAGGAAGATACTAGCAAAGAGTTTGCTATAATCAGAAAAACTATTGCCAAACTCCAGCAAAAACAAAGCCACAAAGTCAAGAAGTATATTAATAAAACTTCCTCAAATACTACAGAGCAATTGAAATAAGCTTATCTAGTAGCAAACTATTATCAGAAAGTGGCATTAAGAAGTTTAGTCATGCAAAACCTCGTACATAAGATCGTGAACAGGCTTAACAGGTAAAGACAAGACATCGAACTTCAAACAGCTACTCCGAAAGAAACTCTAACCTTTCATTTCTCAAAATTCTTCTAATCAATACGAAACATACCACGAAAATTGTAAAAATCAGAAAAAATATAAAAGAGTGGAAGACCTACGAGAATTCGCCATAGAGATTTCGTTGACTTCATTTGGATCAAGCCAGACCTTTCCTCTGCCGCACTTGAGCACGCTGGCTGCCAGCCGCTTTTGAAGCTTGAGCGAAACCATTTCGTTTCCTCGGGTGTACGTCTCTTCGCAGCTGCTAAATCGAGAGAGGATAAGGGAAGCAGTGATTGAGCTTATATATACCAAGGGTCTGCGCTAGGGTTTCCAAATGCCTTTCTTTTTGTTAAAATCAAAAATTTCTGGGCCGTTCTTGTTTGGGCTTTATGACTTAACGCTGATGGGTGGTGTCCAAGTTTTGTAATTCGGTTGTCTTGGGCCGTATCATTTGAATTGGGACCGAGATTGGACGAACCTGAACCAACCCAATGCTTTATGTGGACACAAATAGATTTCTAAATGCACTCCAACGAGTTTGAACAAAAACCACAATTGGTACACTTAGACATGCTTGTGTGCCAGCATCACTATTTTTCTTTTCCTTCCAACTTTTCTAACATATGATAATCATACGTCCTCAAAAACTTACAAAATGGGTTGTTGAGAATATTGAAATGGAATACGTCCCATTTTTTTTCTTCTAAAAATTATTTACAACTAAGGGGGGTGTATTCAATTAAGACTTTTAAAAACTTTTTATAACTGAATGACTTTTATAGACTTTTAATAACTTTTATAGACTTTTCATGATTATGAAAGACTTTTATAGACTTTTATTTTAATGACTTTAATAAACATTTGTAGATTTTTATAGGCTTTCATAGATTTTCATTTTAATAATTTTCATAGACATTTGTAGACTTTTATAGACATTGATTGACTTTTTTAACAAGAGATTAATAAACTTTCATGGACTTAAAAAAATATAATATAAATTTTATAAATAAATAGATAAATCTATAAATAATTCTAATTACANTAATTAGATAACTAAAATACCAATTTAAAAAAAAATCAATATTCATTAATGTATTTGGTAACAACAAATCTCTACTATTTATTGTTATCATTTCACATATCAACAGTTATAATAGCCCTCTATTCATTAGCATTCTCTCTTTGCTGTTATTGAGTCTGAAAAAT
>JANLJB010004551.1:10472-36712 GCA_026212285.1 Bursera cuneata
ATCATTTCACATATCAACAGTTATAATAGCCCTCTATTCATTAGCATTCTCTCTTTGCTGTTATTGAGTCTGAAAAATTCGATCAAAATCGTTTTTTGAGTATTTAGTATTGATGTAGGTGATTAAGCTGTATTATCTTTTTCAATTGAAAATTCATCTGAACGACATTCTCAAACTTAGAAGAGGTAAAGAATCATTAAAATATTACGTATAATTTATTTAAAAACTAAAATTTTTATTTGTTGCCACATAAGGATTAAAAAAAAAAAAAAATCATTACAGTCAATATGCCTATCATTCAACATTATTTTAAAGAACCTTCTTGGATTTTTACTGGTAGACTTAGAAGCAGACTGTCAAGGTTGAAAAGAAGAATATTAGTGACAGGATCTTGTAATATGTCTCAGTAAGAAAATAATAGAGAAGTTATACTTCATTTTAAATTAGTTTATTGCAAAAATTAGATCAGTTATTTGGTATCTAAAAAGGAGTAATGTCACGGGTAGGTAAGCTTGTTGGAGGAGCTTTTCTAGAAGCGGCAGAAAGAGAGTTACTTCAACTAGTTAAAGCTGAGATTATCAAAGTATCTATATTGAATACCAAATTGAATCAGCTACAATCTACTTTAGATTCTGTAACTCTGACTGTCAATGAAATAGATAACTTAAATGCAGATTAGATCTGCAATATGAAACAAAAAAGTTGAAAGAGATATTTGATCAAGTCAAGCAGTTTGTGTAAAACTATTTAATAATGGAGCAGTGATAGTTGTGGAAAAGATATCAATATTTATAGTGGATATGCAAGAGATGGTAAAGTTCTTCGGCTAGAAATGGAATAAGTGAAGAGAGTTGGCAAAGAGAATAAGGTGGAATTAAAAGAAATAAATGAAATTTGAAAGTTATTAAAAGTCATAGCAAATAGTAAGAGATAAATTATAAAGTCTATTATTTATATTTCTCATTAAAAAGTCTACAAAAGTNCATTATATAAAAAAGTTTATAAAAGTCATTAACTTTTTGAATACCTCATGACTTTCGTATACTTTTAAAAAGTATTGATTGAATAACCCAAGACTTTTACAGACTTTTTAAAAGACTTTAAAAGTCTATATTGAATACCTCATGACTTTTATAGAGTATTTAAAAGTCTACAAAAGTCTTAATTGAATGCACCTCAACTTTTTAATTTTATAAAAGTCTTTAAAAGTCATTAAAAGTCTTAATTGAATACACYCCCCTAAGTTCGTACGTTGACTTAATTATAAGTTATCCTCTATTTTATTATTTTATAATTTAACTAAAGATTCTAATATATAGTCGAATTATTTGGAATATAAAAATTGATATCCAAATTATAAAAGTATATTATTATTTGATAAGATTTTGTTCAAGCCTTGAATACCCCAAAGATTAAGCCAATATCTTAATCCATAACCAAGGCAGGGTTACTTGTTTATAAAGCTAAGAAGCCCGTCAGGTTCTATCCTATGAGAGAAACCAGGTTTAAGTCATGTTCAAGGGTCCAAGTGAGATTTGATCAGTCTCCAACTTATCATAACACATGTGCCAAACATCATATAACAGTTCAGCAAGATTCATCAATCACAATTCCTATAAAAAGGGAAAGTGAGGCATGATTTTTTTTACGCAGATTTTATGTGGAAGCATCCCATAACCCCATTGTACCCATGTAACCGCAGTTAGTGGCCCAACTGAAGACAAGTGGTAGTTGCAAGCCACTGCCTCTTTGAAGTGAGGTTCAAGTAACTTTATCAATTACTCTAATCATTTCAGCACATTTTCAATTTAATTATCTTTATTCTGGTACTGACTTAATCGTTAGAATGACCATGTCAGCACTCCCACCTACGCAAATATTGAAAGTAACTCTAGTATTTTCAAGGAAGCAGTTCGAGTAGAAACCGTCCTTCATATTTTCTTCTATGTTTCAAAATTTGTAAAAAATTTGACCCACCCGAATTTTTGCACAAACAATCATTATTTATTTAATTTGATTAATATGGACAAAAAAGAAAAAGATATTTAGTACATGTCTACAAACATAAATTTACCTTACTTTTACATTAGTTTGTTGTTTCACTGAATTATATCTATATTTTAATCAAATTTTAGATATAAAATTATGGCACAAAATATCTTCCATTTTTTTTTTTATAAAACAACTATTGACCCGTTTAGATATACAAGTTAGTCATGTATATAAATAATTTTAGATATAGAACTAATTTATATAATCTAAAATAATATGAATTTATTAGGTAAATAATTATGGCATTATTTATTATAATTTTGTACACATTGATAATTTATCACGTTATTATCCGGTATATTATGTGTTTGAAGGCTTTGACATTTGCACACGTGCCAGTTACGGCCAAAGAGTGAGAGGAAAGCGAATAAAGATAATTGGCGGCAAAAATGAGGGTGACGCAGTCTTTGTGTAGTACAGGGGTACGACAGGAAGTGGGAAAAACGTACAAGTCTCTAAAGCTGAAACTATGTGCGCCCACCGCACACCGCCAACCTGAACGGAAGAGTAGTAATTCAAAACCAGCAGCTGGAAATCTAAGTCCGACCAAAATCTTTCCTTTGCCAACTTTGCAATTATCAACTTGCCAATTGCATGCCTTTCGCTTACCAACGCCTCGGTTTCTCAACCTCATTTGATACTTAAATTCTTCCTCATCTTCCTTCTAGATTTTAATATGATATTTATATTTTAAATTATTAATTTATCATGTTAAAGTTAATCCTCATATAAAACGTTTGAAAGTCTTTACACGTATATCTTATGGGGCCTTCGAGAATATATTTTTAAGTCAATTAGAGAACATAAGTGAGATAAAACCATACTTTGTACATATAGCGAAGTCAAATTTTACATGTTCCATCCTTCCACTTAACCCTATCTCACTAAGCTTGGTAACCCATATGCAAGATAAACCTGCAATGCAGGTGATTTGCTGTATTCCAACCGTGTACAATTGTTTCAAGCGTCCAAGGCGAGGAAAAAATGAAATTCAATTAGTTTTTTGATAATAGAGCGACGTCGTCTTAAAACACAGCAACTGCATATAATGCTAAAACAAGAATGGACCTTTTAATTGACGAAAGATTTCATTATCGATCTGCATCGAAAGATAAAATTTCATCAAGTTACTTACACGACAAGAGTAAAAATTCAAACACAATCCTCTTCCTAATGACCGAGACAACCAATTTCACTGATTTTTTTTTTTTTACAGAATCCACGAAACAGAAATTAAAAACAAGAATCTAACAATGTTACAGAGCCGTTGAGTTCAAAGGGGCAGCAGCAGCAACACCAGCGGCTTCATCATCAAAGCTCCAAAGATTACCAACAACACTTTCCTGCATATTATTGTTATTAGGCACAGCAGATTGCCCATCAAGATACGGAAACTGATAAAACTTCATGAAATTCTCGTACGCCAATAGCTCTTCTGACAGCCTCTGCATTTCGTTCTCTTCCTCCTCAGCTTTTAGCATTTCCTCCTCTTTCACCTTCATTTGAGCAAAAGAACCGTCGTTCACAGCCTGGTTACAGTTCAGCAGCTCTGCTGAATCATAACCACCTTCTGAACCAGACCCAGAATTCTCCTCACCAGAAGTAACAATATTATGCTCACCAATCCCAGCTCCATATCCTCCAATCTGGTTCAGATCATAACCATATTGCAAGCCAGAGCTTTTAGATAAATTGTTAGTGAAGTCAGCAGTATGGGGTTGATACAGAGGTGGATTGGGAGTAGGGTTATTTTGACACTGGGAAACGGAGAAGCTGTCGTCTTCGTTGGGGAAGTTGACTTTGGCTTTCTTGCCGCGAATCTTGCGGGCCTCTCTGTCATAGGCTCGGGCTGCTTCTTCTGCAGTGTTGAAAGTACCAAGCCAGACACGAACCCCTTTTCGTGGGTCACGAATCTCAGCAGCCCATTTGCCCCAGGGTCGTTGCCTTATTCCTCTGTACAAGTTCTTCCTCTGCCTCTTCGGTTTCTTCTCCACTTGCTCATCACCTTTTCAAGATTCCACACTTATATTAGCCTCTTTCCAAAAACAAAGGAAAAAAAAAAAAGAGAGAGAAAGAGAAAAGGTACCTGCAGAGATGTTCTGGGGTCGTTTGATAGGGACAGAGAATTCATCTTCACGGGCGAATGGACAAAGATAAGACCCAAAGTTGTTGCTGTCGTTGTCGGGTTTAGTAGCGAAGGGTGAGTTGGGCCAGAGGTCAGAAGCAGAGACGCGGCGTCCACGTTGGCGAGGGATGAGGTCCTGAATGATAGCACCGCCACACATCTTTCACAACTTAAGAGAGAGTATTATTAATATGAAGGAAGAAGAAGACTAAGGAGAGTAGTTAGTAAATAAGGGTTTAAGAGGGTTTTGATTTTGAATGAAGAAGTACGTAAATATGAAGAGAAAGATGGAGATGAGGGGGTTTTTGTATTGAGAGGAAAAGTAGGTGAGGTGGATGCCAGTAGGCATTATTTGAGGCTTTATGAAGTTTCTTCAGACTTGCGTGTATGTCCGGTAAATTAATGCATTTTATGACATGTATTTTTCTTCCAGATCCTTTTACTGTTTCTCACGTGGTTACCAAGTATTTCACTTACTTAATTCCTAAATTTATCCAACAAATTTTAATTTTACTGGAAAATCTAAAGATTTCATATAACAATCTGATGATTTGTGTTTAACGGCTTTCGAATTATAAGTTGTCAAATAGACGGTTATGATGTAAATTTTTTTAAAGTAAGGTTATTTTAGGGATTTTCCTTAATTGGTTAGCCGTCAACATAGTGAATGCTTTTCAAAGTTCAAAGTCAACAACTATCCACACTGTTCATAAATTTCTTTTCGTTTTCGTGTGTGACATTCTAGACTCCAAGCTAGCTGGTGCTCAACAAAGCCAATCCTATGACTGACTCATTGTCTGCGAAACATGGATGAATTGGGTTAAATAATTATTGATATGACGTATCCTAATTGATATATTTTTTTAAGAGATAATATCAAATAATATTTTTGTATTTTAATCTAATCTCAAGTAAATAATAAATTTATCATTTTCATCAATTAAATTCTTCAAATTTATTTTTTTTAATCAATCGTTAATTTTAACATAAAAAATATATATTTATTTCAACTTAATTTTTTTTTAATTTTAAAAAATAAAATATAAAAAATATAAATTTATTTATTATGGGAGTATAATTTATTTATTTTTTATTTATTCTTTTTTTTTTATGTTAAAATTAAGGAAATAAATTTTAGTATAGACAGATATTTATTTTTTAGGGTTAAAATTAACAATTGATTAAGAAAAATAAATTTTAGAGATTTAGTTGATGAAAATAGTAAACTTACTTTCTTCTTGAAATTAGGTCAAAATATATGAATACTATTTAATATTGTCCTATTTTTTTAATATTTAATAACAAGTATTTGATTTTTCTTTTCATGATCTGAAGAATTTAGGATATGGCTACATGTTGAAGTGTTTAAAAATGTGTTTGACATCAATAGAACTGGCTTTACATAATTATAGAAAAAAAAAGGGTGTTTGACTGACATTTGTATATATACTTGTGTTTGGCCAGGGTTGGTCAGTTTGACCTCAAATCAACCAAGAAGGTCAGAGCCAGAGGCGATATACTTGAAGCAATTTCAGTGGAAGATATAATATTAATATTCAGCAATACTAACAGCTAATGATGTGCAACAAGAAGTAGGAAGTAGCCTGTTGTTTTGACGTGGGACACTTTGGTGGCGAACATTTTCGTTCATTATAAAGCCAATGGGAAATGGATAAGTGTTAATTTAATAAAAAAATAAATTATATTAGTTTGTACTTTTTTTTGTATTACGTTATTTTATATCCTTTGTCATTGGGGGTAAATACATAGACACTCTCATGGTATAACCTAAGTAATAAATTTATTTTTATTATTCATAAAATAATATAGACACCTCTATAATTGATAAACATGGGTCTTGAATTAAAAAAATAGGGATTTATATGTTACTTAAAATATTAAAATGAGAGTTTTTATGTTACTTTATGAATAATAGGGATGAGTTTATTATTTAAGCTATACTACGTGGATTTCTATGTATTTACCCCCCTTGTCATCGCTGCCAATGCTGATTATCTTCTAACATCCATTATGGTCATTATTATGAGTGAGATCTTGGCATTTATATCAAAATCCGAGAATTAAGTACCATTAAGTTTGATTTCAAATGGTATCTTGACAGAGACCTATTAGTATACTGTGCTTACGAGTTTTATCAATTTCAAATGGTTCGAGCACAATTCTTGGATTACATCGAAAGATATAATTCAATATTTAGTGTTGGTAAACAAAAATAAGAACCGTGTCAACAAATCAACCTAACTTTTTCCTTCCCACCTAAATATATCAATTTACTAAGTTTTATTAAAGAGAGTTATGCTCAAGTCCATAATAACCACCTTGGCTAAGTTACGTTGAACATTACGTTCATTTATGCCTATCCAGCAATAATTGACTGGTACCATCCATTTTGCTTTCTGATAACTTAATTGATGAAGAAAAAACTTGTAAATTAGTCCAAGATCTAGCTCAGATTTTGCATGATTTCTCATTGAAGGGCATCCTCTTGATTATCATTTTTTTTTTAAACCAAGGTGTCCGGGTTTGGGAGAGACTAACGTAACCACAATCCACTATCACAACCTCCTACTTAAATCATGATATAATCTATATGTAAGAAGAATCAAACGCAAGACCTCATTGTTGGCCTTACCTCCTCAATCCTGGGTCGTTTTATTACCTCCTTAATCTTGGATCGTTTTACCATTTGGATTAAATAATTGTGGATCTTGATTAGTAACTTATAAGAGAAAAAACAGTAACATATAAGATAGGGGAATTAGTATAACAAAATAATAAGAAATAACCAAATTTGAGATGTTGTTTCGAGAAAAAAAGTGGTTTACTTTATTTTTTTAATGTTTAGTCAAATTGAACGAAAAGACATATTAAGTTCATCGGTCGAGCCAACGGGCAAGATGAATGCACACCTATAACCTTATGGGTTGAAAGACGATTATCTGTTTGATGTTCACACATCAGTTGATTAGAATTTTTGTTTAATAAATTTGACTATTTTCTAAAACAATATTTTGATTATTTTCTTAGTCATCCCTTAATAAAATAGTCTGTTGGATGAGAAGATGTTATATTTGGAGAACAAGAATCGAAAACTTGCTGTTCTAAGAAGGACGGCTGAATTACAAGCAAATTGGCTTTTGTTCTCAAGGGTCCCGTCTTTCCAGATTAACACAAAACATTATATTAGCCAAAGGACTAATTTTTATACAACTTTAAATAAGAGGCTCATTTAACAGCTGGAACCTTGTAATTGTTTTTCACAATCCAGAGTGAATTAATCTGATTTCTAAATTATTAATTACGAAGAAATGGAAGATTGTCAAGCCATCACATGTTGAAAATCATCGAACGATAATTGTCAGCCTTGCAACACGGCAGGAGGATAGGTAGACCTTGGTGGCTTTAGTTTATGCGTATAACGTTGAGTTGATATATTTCCTTTCCAGGGCAAGCATTCACGTTCATTTAGTGCTAAGCCTGAATGATATAGAGATGCGTTGGCAATCAACTATAGCCTTCTCTGCACTGCATAGTTTATTTCGTCATTAATACTATCATAACTGAACATTATTCTTCACTATAAAAGACCAAGGTGGTAGCCCCAGCATTCACCCATCTAAAGCTTTTCATCCTTCTCTTCTTGAGTGCTCATTACTACACGTTGTAATGGCTCTCAACCGTTTTATCTTTGCACCCTCTTTGCTTCTCTTGTTATCCCTATCCATTGCTTCTGCTAGCGATTATGGTTATGCCCCGAATCCGGAACTTGACAAACCAAAGCCAACACCTCCAGTTTATATCCCCAAGTCCGACCTTGACAAACCAAAACCTGAAGATCATGCACATGTTCCCAAACCAGACCTGGACAAATCAAAACCTGAAGAAGTCCCTAAACCAAACATTGACACTCCAAAGCCAGAAGATCATGGTTATGTCACCAAGCAAGACTTCAACAAACTGAAGCCTGAAGATCACAGTTATGTCCCCAAACCAGACCTTGACAAATCAAAGACTGTAGAACACAGTTATATCTCTAAACCAAGCCTTGACACACCAAACCCAGAAGATCATGGTTTTGTCAGCAAGCAAGACTTCGACAATTTAAAGCCTGAAGATCATAGTTATGTTCCCAAACCAGTCCTTGACAAATCAAAACCTGAAGAAGTCCCTAAAACAAAGCTAGACACACCAAAGCCAGTAGATCATGGTTATGTCACCAATCAAGGCCTCGACAAATTAAAGCCTGAAGATCATAGTTATGTCCTCAAACCAGACCTTGACAAATCAAAACTTGAAAATAGTTATGCCTCTAAACCAAACCCTGACGCACCAAAGCCAGAAGATCATGGTTTTGTCACCAAGCAAGACCTCGACAAATTAAAGCCTCAAGATCACAGTTATGTCCCCAAACCAAATCTTGACAAATCAAAGCCAGAAGAAACTAGATATATTCCCAAACCCAACCTTGACCAACCAAAGCCAAAAGATGGCAGTTATGTTCCCAGACCGGACCTTGAAAAACCAAAATTAGAGCACCATGATTACGTTCCAAAGCCCGACATTAACAAACCAAGTCCAGAGAGTTACAATTACATTCCCAAGCCAGACGTTGAACGACCAAAGTCAGGCCTTAAAAAGCAACTTCCCATTTGTGTTGAAGGGCTTATTTTATGTAAATCAGGCCCTAAATTTTACCCAATTCAAGGTAATTTCTAACTCTTATCCTCCCTACGTGTACAAACAATAATTTTTTTTTTCCTAGAGTACATATGTGCACTTGTACATGGGCAAGCATAAAGTCAGTTTTATTATTAAAGGGGTTGAAGTTATATAGTATAAAATTCATTGATGCAGGAGCTGTGGCAAGGATCACATGTCAAGCTGTTGATGAGCACGGTTATGAGACCAAACCTCTCTCTATCTTGAGTCCTGCAACGGATGCAAAGGGCTACTTCTTCGCAACATTGTACCCTTCACAGCTTGACGACCCTTTAAAGCTTACAGATTGCAAGGCATTCCTTGACAATTCTCCACTGGAGAATTGTAAATTTCCAACTGATTTCAATAATGGGATTAGTGGCTCTCGTCTTGACTCTTATCGTCTCCTCAATGACAAGATTAGGAAATTATACTCTGTTGGGCCATTCGTCTATTCTCCTGAACCCGAGCCAAGTGTCTACAAGCCGGAACCTCAACCAGTCAATAATGGTTACTAAATTTTTTTTCTCACTATTCTAAGCATTTTATGGATATAGGGCTGTGATTTTATTTTATTTTACAATTGTATTGGTGTGGCATTGATGATATTTCATTCCTTCTTTATTTGTTAAGGCAAATTTGTAATATTCCAATTTTATATCAATTGTAATAATTTATAGACAATTTGGAAGTCACGTCTTCTTGATTGATGAGTCTTGCTACTTCAGTAAATTTGTGAGTGGTAATATTGGTACAGGAAGTCCATGTCAACCGATGTCAATAACTTATAGATTATACCATCAAACTTCTTTCTTAGCCAATATTTGTATGGCTTCAAGTGTAGACTACAATTCAATCATTATCTTTCGGAGTTATAAGAATATTTTACTTGTTAATCGTGACAATCAAGCTTATATTGTTTAAAATGTCTTCTTAACATTTGTATACTAAATTCTGTTAAGTTTGCCATTTTACCCAAAAACACATTAATTTTTAAGCCATTTTTTGTTTTGGGATCTTACAAGTGGTTCAATATATTTTTTTAATTATTATTTAATTCAAAAATATTAAAAGTTAGTATTTGACCCATTTATAAAACCTATGAATTTTTTTGTATTATTTAATTAAAAAGGGTTAAGTTATAAAGACTTAAATTTTTGACTTAATTTTGTTATACTAATTTTGGTCATTGATCAATTGCAATCCCATAGTTGAAAGGTGATGAGTTAACATTTAAAAATCCTTATCTGTTAATTTCTCACTCACATTTATTGGATTGTAATAGATTAGTTGTTAAATATTATTGTTAAAAATTTAAATCTTATAACCTATATTAAAAATTAGGTGTTTGACATGTTTGGTCCGGTCTGTCCTTATACGTAAGGGGATGTACGGATAAATTGGATTTGGAACGGGAAAATGACATTGACCCTCCAGTTAAATTTTGAGAAAACTCTTAACTCCAGACTTTTGTTAAACTAATGCTTATCCCCTAAAAACTAACACTTACCCCCCAGATTTTTGGGAGGTAAGTGTTAATTTTTATGAAAACAGTAATAATTTTAAGGGGATAAGTGTTAGTTTAATAAAAGTCTGGAGTTAAGTGTTTTCTTAAAATTTAACTGGGGGGTCACCCCGATTTGGAACCAGCTCTACTCCCCTAAGGAGGCCGCGGGCTGGCTTCCTATGATACCATCGAATGTGGGGGTTCAGCTCCTATAAACATAAACATATGCATAAGGATTTGTCCCTATGACCTTTACCTCCATCGTTTTATTTGAATCCAGTGTCGTGCCTGCCCCAGACAGATACATTAATTAAAGATCCGAAGCATTTACGCTGGAGAAAGTAAGAACAGCGGGTTAATGAAGAAATACTCATTTTCATGTATTTGGATTCTACAGTACTATAATTATAATAGAATGATCGAAGTCCATCTCATTGTGTGCAAAAAAATATTAAAAATTTGTGTTTTACGTGCTTAATCTGATTCGTTCTTATACATAAAAAGGTGTATTGAGACTTAAATATTCAAATTAAACTAACCCCTATGTAAATTTAAAGTAACGATACGAATAGTTGACATCTTCTTAAAATGGCATACTTAACATTAAATACTTATAATTATATGCATAATTGGACTAAATACTTATAATTATATAGATAGTACATTCTCTAAATAGCGAGACACTGAATACTTATAATTATATGGACATCTCTGCGCCTGATTTATATGACATTTTGGCTTTCTATGTAAGATGTCATATAATGTACGCAAAATCATCACAGTTATTGTAGGAATTAGTTTTTATAGAAAATGGAATTTCAGAATGATTTGGTAGGTATGTCCTATTGTCTTGAAAATATACAAGTGAAATCATGATGGTCAGATGATTTTAAAGACAACAGAAGGTCAAGGTAATGCAAGTTCTTTTAGAGCAGGATTTTGAACGCATGGTTTTTTACATCTCTTCAACTGGTTATGATATTCTTCTGCTATTAATTTGCAGGCTAAACTAGTGATGGTGATTAATTAATGTTTGATATATACGAAGTTATTTATATTCTTTTGATAATTTAAGTGATGTTCCATCTAGGCTCAGTCCGGATATTACCAGATTGCCAAAACATCAAATTGCACAAAATGAGCTCATACGCAACTAGAAACTAGGTTGTGGGTCACTAATTTAGGTGAGACCAACTGACCAAGTGCCTGGTTTAGAGGATGCAAGTAAAGAAGCTTCCACTGGCCTGTCTGGTGATTACCTTAGGATTAAAAGCTTTATAATGGATATCTTGATTCAATGATTCTGGGTTTTGAATTGAGGTTTGCACGTTATGTCACATAAAAGTTGGTGCGCCACGCCTTTGATGAAATAGACTATACATTGATTCTTTTTCTGTCGTGCAGCCAAGTAATTCCTTAGTCTTCCGCGAATGCAAATATTTTATTCATAATCCCCTCCATCACCATATATATAAAAGGCCATGGTTCTGAAGTTCCATATACTTCAGTAATCATCTACCTTTCTTCTCTCTGAGCATCTTTTATATGAAAATGGCTCTCACCAATTCTTTCCTTGCAACCTTCATGCTTCTCTTGTCATTGGTGGTGGCTGCTTCTGCTGGTGATGGGTATGGTCCGAATCCTAGCCCTGAAAAACCAGAACCTGAACAAAAACAAAATTCACTCTCCAGAACCTTGGGAATTCAAGGGACTATTTATTGTCAATCAGGCCCAAAACTCACCCCACTTGAAGGTAATTAATTGATTAGTATATGCTCTTACATTCGATACCCCTAAATGTAATTACAGAACAGTCCTCATATAATGCTAAGGCCATGTTCATATTAACAAATAATAAAATAAAAATTCCCATTTCCATAAAGAGATTAATTTGCCTAATTTTGTTATTTTTTCACTGCATATGATCAGGAGCTGTGGCAAGGATTACATGTCTAGCTGTCGATGAGCATGGGTACGAAAATGCACCTTTCTCAATCTTGAGTTCAGCAACTGATGCTAAAGGCTATTTCTTTATTGCAACATTGTCCCCTTCTGAGGTGCAACACAACTGGAGACTTAAGGAGTGCAAGGCTTTTCTAGAGCTCTCTCCATCGGAAACTTGTAATGTTCCCACTGACATCAACAATGGGACTACTGGTGCCCTTCTTGCCAATTATCGCCTCCTCAAGAACAAGAATATGATACTGTTCTCACTTCGACCATTCTGCTTCACCTCGGACCCTAAATCAATCTCTAATAATGGTTACTGAAAAAATAGTTAATATTATTACCAAACCATATTTATTGCCATTTCAATTTTGGGTGGCTAATTGAACGTAATTTATCCACCATTTTGTGAGAAAGGTATTTTGTTTATTTTCTTCTTATAAGATTCATAAAATATTATCTGCTTAAAATGTTTTGTCTATCGCTTAAGGTTAGACTGACCTGTTGATAGCATATCTCGTCGTTATATAGAAGATTATGTTTATGAAGGTAATGGTCATAATGGGCACGTTGGTGGATTAAATTCATTTGAAAGTCGAAAATGAACGATGAATTGGGCTACGTAGAGAAATAGATCTCGCCCTTGCGTAATCTGGTGGCCAACATAATAATGGTTCAACTACCTAAGGTAGCTCAGACTAATAATAATAAATTTAGACTTCAATGGCTACTATAGTAAGTCCATAACCATGCCAACTGAGTCTACAGATTCAATACAAGGGCCACTAGATGCTCACGCCACAGGAACTCACTCGGGCATAAACATAATATTTTATTGCAAATAAATATTTAAATGAAGATGAAGGCGTTTCACTATTCATGATCACGATCGACGCACATGGTTAGAGGTTGGGTTAGAATATTAAAATTAAAGAGCTCTTTTTGGCTGTGTGTGGCAGAGTCACGCCAAAATCATGAACATCCGCGTCCTTACTACAAGTTACGTGGAACGAAGAAGATGAATCCAGATTCCAGGAACAAAAGGCAAAAGCAACTAGACACAAAAATCCAATACCTTACGTAAGCATAGATTCAATGCGTCACATGCACACACCCTACGTGCTTCACTTGGGGTAAATATATAGACACCCCAAGATTTAGTCTAAGTAATAAATTCATCCCTGTTATTCATAAAGTAATATAGACACCTCCAGAATTGGAAAATATAGGAGTCTTGACACCTGAAAATGGGGTCTTAATGTTACTTAAAATATCAAAATGAGGATTTTTATGTTATTTTATGAATAACAGGGATAAGTTTGTTACTTAGACTAAACTTTGGGGGTATCTATGTATTTACTCCTGCTTCACTTAGAACTAAATGCATAAGAATGTTAAATTGAAGAAAATTTCTCATAAATCATTTTATAAATGACAAAATAAATTTTCATATTTTTTTTAAATTTAATTTTTTTATAAAAAAAAAATTATGATCTTATGTCGAGTAGTGAGATTTCGTAGATTTCTCCGCCATTATAACTAAAGCAAACCAAACATGGTTAGTTAGGAGTCAGGTGGTGACTAATAATAATTGACAGTCAGTGAAAATAACAGAATCTCACCGAGCGAGCGGTTAGGAAGGAAATGGAAGATGCCAAGTAACAAATCCGTCAAAGAGAAGTCCGCTTCAATCTCCGAGTTTGATACTTCACTCCTACTTAAGTCAATCTTCTCTATCTTCCCTCTTATTATTTATTGAACCAAAACAACCAAAACCCCTTCATTCATCCAATTTTTTTTTTTTAGAATAACAACAAATGGAGGAGAACAAGAGCCCACATAAGAAGAAATCACGCTTTGGCTTAACCGTTGGGGACGCAGGTGGTATTGGAGGGGTGGTTTTGTTGGGTGGAAGCTTGGCTGTTGCAGGTTTGTTGGCAGCGTTTACCATCATCAAGAATAAGAATGGAAGACAAGATGGCAAAAATGAGGACCCAATTACTCCGTCCAACCAAAAACAGGATGGAGGTGGGCTGAGTTTCGTTATTCAATCTCCATCAAAAACTGTGCAGCATCAAAATTCATGGTTAGTATTGAAGAATTAAGTCGGATTTTCTTTTCTTCCTTGGTTAATTGATTGTGTCCGTGTTTTTGCAGTCGGACGAGCCGTGAACCATCAAAGGTTGCAATAGCTGTCCCAACTGATTCATGCGGATTGGTCTCTGCACATACTTTGCCTTTGGTAATTTGTCCCTTCAGGGAAAGTATTTTAACTGTTCTCTCTTTCAAAACAAATTCTGATTAAGCAGATATTTCGTGTTTTATCAATTTTTAGGCCATCGATTCTATATGATATATCGTGAATTCTTAGTAGTTTTGTATAAATATCATTGTCATGTGCTCGCAAAAATAGGAATATTAATGTATTGAGTAATTTGGTCCAGGGAGATAAACCTCTGATGATTAATGATGGCAAACAAGAGCATCCTAGCAGTTTTCATCAAGAGATCTTCGTCTCTGATTATTCAGAAGAAGAGAGCACTGCATCATCCCTCGAGATTCTTAACGCTGAAGTCGCGTTGTTGCCAGTGTCTGATGTCCCTCCTTTGGATACACCAGAAAACATGAACAAGGATGAATTCAGTAAGAATTTGCAATTGATAGAGACCACTGAAGCGAAGAAAGGGGATGAGCCAATAGTAGCAGAAAAATTGGCAGTTGAAGAAAATTCAGCAACGCAATCAGTTGAAGAAGAAAATGATGATGATAGTACCATAGAACATGTCATAGAGAAAGAAGAAGAAAATGAAAATGATAGTACTACCAAACATGTAAAAGAAAATGATGATGATAGTACCATAAAACATGTCATGGAGAAAGAAGAAAATGATGAAGATATTACTGCAGAACAATTCAGAGAGAAAGAAGAAAATGATGATGATTGTACTACAGAACAAGTCATAGAGAAAGAAGAAAATGATAATGGTAGTACTACAGATCACGTCATAGAGAAAGAAGAGAGCGCAGAAGGAATATTGGCATTGGAAGAAAATTCAGCAGTCCAATCAATTGTAGAAAAAGATGATGAGGATGTAGAGAAAGAGAATGAATCAATGGAAACTGAAAATTTGGCACCTGAAGAAAATTTACCTATCCTATCGGGGTTAGAAGAAGAAGAGGAAGATGATAAACGAGAAGAAAATGTCACAGAGAAAGAGGAAGAGAGTTCAGAAGGAGAAGAAAATGTCACAGAGAAAGAGGAAGATAGTTCAGAAGGAGAAGAAAATGTCACAGAGAAAGAGGAAGATAGTTCAGAAGGAGAACCGTTAGTCGAAGAAAATTCACCAATACAATCAACTGAAGAAGAAGAAGATGAAGACAACAACAATAATTATGATTATAGTATTGAAGAACATGTCATGGAGAAAGTGGAAAGGAGCTCGGATGGAACAGGATGCTCATCAATGGAATCCAATGTTGAGGCAATTTGGCCAGCAGAGATGCTAGAGGCCTTCTCACATGAGCTCAAAGAGATGAATGTCAGCAACCAGAATCCAGGGGAGAACATAGCAAAGCCTGTAAATCACGGAGCCTTGGACTTCAAAAGTGGTGGGAATATCTTCAATGAAGGTGACTATGATGGAGCTACTGAAAATTCAAAAACCATATTGCAAAAGAAGGCTACTCGGGAGCTTTTAATGGCGAATGCTCAAACAATACACTTACCATCAAGAAGACGGCGCATTTGGGTCTGGTCAGTGTTGATGGTAGCGCTGCTGATACTACTTTTGCATATTCATCAAACAGCTATGCTTGATCTTACTTATCCTGATCCTGTCATGGTTCCATGAGCTTAAAGAATTGTCATCAAATATTTTCAATAGGGTTGGGGGAATAAAATAAAAGTGTCAAGGTGCTTATACCGCTTCAACGTTGTTGGCGTGTGTGACGTATATACTACATACCAGCAACTGTATAATTTCAAGTCTTTTCTTCTGATGCTATGACAATTTTATATTAAGAGCTAATGCTTAATTGCATATTGCTATTAATTATTAAGAATCTAGAGATATTACATAACCATGGCGTAGGACATTTACGTTCTGCTCGGTAGTAACTTTGAGAAGAGTACTAGAGAATATGAGTAACATGACATTCTTTTTATTGATAATGAAATCAATTAAAAAAAAAACTAGCGCCAGTGTTAAAACCTCCATTGCAAGCAAAACTGTTACCACTATTGCTCATGCTGCTAACTGCTCCAGAATATGGTCACCCAAACATTAATTTTGAAGTTTCTGCGGTTCTTATGCACATGCACCACATTTGCGACATCCGCTTGTTATTTGTGAAAGAATTCTGGACAATAGATACAATATGCAAAGGCTGGGCTGATTTATCACATAATACAAAGAATACTGCTACATCTTCTAGCATCCCAAAGTTTTCATCCCAGGTTGTGTTTTCCTCTATTAACATGCATATGATAAGATGATATGACAAATATCAATACATGGGATGAAACATCACTTAGAATAAAGAAATTTTAGGATACTACTTGGGACGTGTAAAATTACTCTATTACAAATGGAAGGGGAAATTTCCTATAAGCCCTCAGATAAATATTGAAAAAATCTTTACCTCAAACTTTTGCTAAACTAACACTTATCCCCCAACAATTAACATTATTTTCTCCAAAACTAACACTTAGTCCCCAAAAATCTGGGAGAAAATGTTAATATTTGATTAATTTTTGGGGGATAAGTGTTAGTTTAATAAAAGTCTGAGGTTAAATGTTTTTTGAAATTTATCTGGGCGTTATTGTATTTCTCCCAAATGGAAGGCCTGAAACTATTGTCCATGCTCAGTGATGCATAAGAAAATCCTCAAAAAGAGGAACTGAAATATAAGATCACTGAGTGCATGTGGTGCAAAGACAAATAGAGAAATCAACCAACGAAACTTTACATATATCAAGAGATACATACATTGTTTTGTATATGCTTTACCATCCTCTGATCACAAGTATCTTTGCAAGTGTATACCCAATTCTAACTATCACTCTTTTTTCTATATACAGTGCCCTGAATCCACAGACTTATGGCTGGTTTATTTTGTTACTAGAGTCCAACGAATAGATGAGAAATTTGTAACTAACTACCCAAAATCTATCATGAAAAGCCAGGATCTCAGAATTCTGTAGGACAAAACTTCATACCCAACCTTGCAATTGCTGGGTGAACACTAGTTCGGTGCACAGGCTCCACTGATTGATTAGCATTCAAGAAATTGATGGTTTCCTGTGGAGCTTGGCCAGCTGCAGCCAATAGACCATCCCAAAACACCCAGGATTAGATCCACACTCGAGCAAGCATTAACCTGAAGGGGAAGAAACAGTTGTTGTTATCAGGACAAGACGGTCATATTGCATTAAAAATAAAAAGGGAAAAGAAGAAAGACAAATACAAAGCAGTAACAAACTAGAATTAATGAAGCATTTGACACCCTACCAAACTCTCAAGATTCCCTTCAACATGAAACAATATGACAGCCATTCCCCTTCCTCTATCAACTTCAGACTGAACACAGAAAGTGCAGGTATCATAAGTAGTGCATAACCAAGCACATGACTAAAAATTTAACAGACAAGTTTGACTATTTGTTGAGTAAATTTTGACCACTCACCACACAAGAACAAATGCTGATGCCGACAGCTGCCAATGCCGTTGTGACCTCAGCCATCATGCCTGCAATTATTGTAATTAATTAACTGTTCATTATAAACAACCAATTGAAGGAAAAAGTTAGGTGGAAATTTAAGTCGCATTATGAGTAGACAATCAGATCTAGAGCAGCAGTTGATATCTCATTTGAAGGGTGTGAGCAAAAACAGTCAATGTGCTTTCATAGCAGGTAGAGGGATTATGTTCATGAACTATCCAGCTCAAAAAAACAGTCAACCCGAGATCTGTTAGGACATATTTTGATTGCATTTCTGAACCAATATCTCCAAATAGAACTTTTACAAGCTCAATGCTGCCTATTAGTTCCATGATTATTTTTAATGAATGAATATTACCTCTTCGATCTATGCATACCACACAAAACCATTGAATGGAGTGCCCCTCAAGATTGTGCCATGCAGCAATTTTACTGGCTTTCCATTTTTCTAAACCAGGCAAGACTTCTTTATATGTTGGAATATTTGCAGAAATCATTTTGGCAAAACCATTTTCTTGTGATGACAACTCCCCCTTGACCTTTGAACTGGCATCCTGCACATGCTTGTTATGTTTTCCATTGACCTTAGGGGCCCAAATACTTCCATTGTTAACAGGAGAGATATCTTTAGAACTTCTAACTGGAGATGACAAGTCAACGACATTCATAAGGATTTTCTCCCACAGAGATCTGCTCTTTTTTGAATGACCTGAGAGCTCTTCTCCTTCACTCTCCTCTACGGAATCAGCAATAAAGTCACTTACTTTATCTGCTGTTATTTCGGCAGCAGAAATTGAAGCTTGCTCTTTTAGAAACTAATCACAAGATGAAATTTAGATTAGAGCAGACAAACATCCTAGAGAAATAGGAATAAGAAAAGGGGAGAAGGATGGGTAAAAATAGATGATTATAGAAAAAATCTATGTTCTAACTAATTAAACTTACTTTCATAATTTTGTGTCTGGCACAACGTGTTTTAGCATGTTGCAACCACTGCTTATGTCTTTGGAAAGCTGATTTGCTAGAAAGTGCCTGATAAAACAAGAAACTGAAAGTTGATTATGGCTGCACACTGTAACTAATGATGAGTCTATAGGCAACCAGATGAACTTCCATGATTTGAAAAAGAGAAACTAAACAAAACATGCAAATAGCATTTAGAACATAATAAACGTATTATTGACCTTTCTATCGCTTCGTAGAAGCCATTAGATTAAGTCACTAAAGATAGAATATATGACTTGTTCTCTGTTCTATAAAAACCAATTGATCATTTACAATATGAATCATCAAAAGTAGGTCGCATGAGTTGCACTGGTACCCACAACACATAATGACATTCGCAAGCTAGCATGACAGTGAACACAGCTAATGCTATAAACAGACTCTAAACTCTTTTTTCACATTACTTTTCAACTTTGTAGGAAAAAAATGACATCCATATTCTCTAAGTTACGTTCAAAATAGAGATCTAAATATAATACTTAACTCGAAAAACAAGAAAAGGAATTTACAAGTTCTATCATGTATAGTCAACAAAACATGAACAGTAAGGCAATGACTACTAACATTATAGGTGATTATCTCCACAACTTCAGCATTGGCAAGCACGTGTGTAGGAGAAACAAGATTTCCATTGACCTGCAATAAAAACCTTATTCATATTTTCATATAAATTTTTGCTTTTGACTTCTAGGTCTAAAACAGGATAGAAAAATGAAAACCATAGCAATCAGAAATAAGAAGAATACCTTGGCAGCAACCATCTTGTTACCAATTTCAGTGTGTATCATATAAGCATAGTCAATCACCGTTGCTCCTTTAGGCAAATTTTTTATCTGTGCATATAATAAGATAAATTATCAAGAGCACAATCAGCACAGTCCAAATCTGTGTATTTTGATCATCATAAAAAAGAGAAGCAATCGGCTCTTTTACCTCTCCCCTGGGTGTAAATACAAAGACACGACTACCTAAGAGATCTCTTGTGATGGTATCTACAAATTCTCTAGATGTCATGTTGCCAACAAATTCCTCTTGCCATTCTCTAATTGCATTAAGCCAGCTAATCTGGAGGAAAGAAAGGACTTCATCCATAAAATTAGCATCAAAGTCAGGGGACTTAGAAAAGATTTTAAAAGGCATCTCTTTCTAGGATGATCACTAATTATAATGTTACGTCAAGGTAAAGGGGTAATATACCCTGAGTGCAACGTTTGCATTGTTAAGGCAGACTGTTTTCCCCCTTGAAATTCTACCATTTGGCATTGCATGTCCAACTAAACCAGTGATAAATACTCTCCCACTATAATGAGCAGCAATCCCTCTTTCAGCTATAAGATCCATCTCCTCGGTTCTTATCTGCCAGGAAAAGACAAAAATTTGCAAATAAATATATTTCAAGTAACCAAACATCAAATCAGAATGATGTTATGACAATTCAGTAAATAGTAGCAGTCAAAGAAGAGAAATAAGCATATAAAAAAATGGACATAAAAATGCATTCTCATGGACCAGAAAAGAAGGAATATGATAAAGAAAAGAATATCTAAATTACCTGAACTTCCAGTCGAAACATGCTTTCATACAAAAATGGAATGACAGTGGTATGGAGACTTTGGTAGCCATTGGGCTTTGGGGTTGCAATGTAATCTTTCATCTATTAGAAAGGATAAACCAAAATTAAATATCAATAGTTTTCCTACCAGAAGAACAATTTACTTCAAGATTAAAAGAAAATAATGAAAAGAGAAAAGAAAAGGAAGGAATAAAGGAAGGAATACACACAGCTCGAGGAATAGGGGTCCAGATTCCATGAACCAACCCAAGGACATGATAGCATATCTGCAGAAACCATATATATGAGAGAGCCATATTCTACACCAAGCAGAGAGTTAGCTAATAGATACCAAGCTCCTCTGGCATGGGTAAAGGATTCACCTGCTGGGAACCGCACAACGGCCCAACTCCAACACATAGCTTCGGTTTTATGATAATACGAAGCTGGTTATAATGAAAAGGGAGCAATGTATTAATAAATGAACATGAACAAAGAAAAGTTTCTATACAAAAAAATTATTAACATATGCAAGACAAATAACAAAACAAACCTGTGCAATTTGGTTAACCTCATTGATTGAACCTTTTGATTTGAGCACAGCTTTATAAATACTGCAGAACAACAACAAAAAGCTTCCATTTAAAATCTGCCCAAAAGTATTTAACCAGAAACAGATGCTGAAGGCATATTTTATCTCATTATTATATCTACAGAAGAAACTTATTTTACTCACCCAGTTAAACCCCAATAAGAATCAACTCAAACATATATTACACGCAGTAGTAAGATATACAAATATCCATGCATAATAAGAATGTTCACCAGGGAAGCTATATATGTGAAGAACATCAAGTCAATTTATGTGTGAAGCTTCACCACAGGTAACAAATCCATCCAAAGATCCATTAAATCACATTGAAGGACACAAATCAAGAATCACGTGCTCAACATTAAAAAAATAAGCTGAATAAATGAATTAACAAATGCTAGAAGTAAGATTCATGGCTTCACCTGTAAGGCTCCTTACATACAGAGCGAACTTCGGTTTTAATAGTCATAAGTTCTAGGAATTGATCATCCTCAATCTTCTTCACCAAAATGTTTTTTGCCTAGTAGAAAAGACAAAAATTCAAAACAGACTTAGCTTGAGACAAAAACTTAAGATTAATAAAAATTTAACAGTTAACACTGATAGTCATGCCAATCAGCCCGTGATAAAAAGAACTTCTACACCTGTCCAAAACTATTCTTTTAGGGGGGAAAAAAAAAAAACCAAAGGAGGTAAAATATTACCTCCTCAAGTTCTTTCTCATGTTCTTTATAAAGATCTGCAACTCTTCTTTTGACCTTAGCATAATCTTCAGGGTTTGTGTACATGAAGGATAGATTTTCAAGTTCAGACTGAAATAACAGAATAATCAACCATAAATACGATGCAATAAGTACTTTAAAATGAGAAAATCTTCAACGCTTGGGCTTCAGCTAAAAAAGGAAGACAGGAATATAATATCATTACCACTTGCAGATAAGCATAAAAACACTAATGCAGATTAAAATCAAGTGAAAAATGATTCATATATGGCAACTTTGAACATGAAACAATTCAATTCAAAACTTACTAGCTCTAACACTATATCCAATTAATAAGTGCAAAATAAAAATCTCAATAGTGAACTATTACACAGTATATTTTTAAGAGTGGGGATGATCATCAAATACTCTACTCATCCTGAACAACAAAGAAGTCACAGACTGTTAGTTGGTCACTCTGAACATGAAATCAACTACTCGAAATCTTAACCTGGAAATGGTAATTAATTGTAGAAGATATATTTAACACAAAGTTCAAGACATTTCATGAAGATACCAAAACATTATCCATGCTTCAAAAGCACAGAATATTTACAAGTTTAACGAAGGAGCATAAGGTTATACCTTAATTTGGTACATCCCTAACAACTTTGCCAAAGGAGCAAAGACCTGCAATGTCTCCATCGCAATGCTGGACTGAACAAAAAAAGAACAATATTAAAGATCACAACAAAAATGTTCTCTATAACCAAATTTTACTTAACCAATAACATTTCACCTGCTTATGAGGAGGCATGTACGAAAGCGTGCGCATGTTATGCAATCTGTCGGCTAATTTGACAATGATAACACGGACCTAAAAAACAGCAGCTATTTAGTTGCCAACTAGTTTCAACAAAGTTAACAGGACCTCATAAAAAACCGTAAGTACCTCCTCTGTCATGGCTAAAAACATTTGTCGTAGGTCTTCAGCTTTAACATCTTGTACTGAATTTTTTTCATTCTCACACTTCAACTTTCCAAGCTTGGATACCTAGTCAGGAAAAGGTTGAAATGGAAACCAGAGAGAGCTCAAATTAATTTGGATTTTTATTTTTTTAACTTAAAACCTGAGACTTGACAACTTGAGTTGCTGAAGAAACTAGACATTCCAAATCAACAAATAAATAAAGCACCTTAGTCTCTCCTTCAACAATGTGTCGTACAGTCGCACCAAACTCCTCCTCTATTCTTTCAAAAGTGACAACATTTGTATCTTCAACCGTGTCATGCAGCAATCCAGCAGCAACAGACTCCCAATCCAGTTCCTACAATAACATCAAGTTAGATTGCAGAATGCAACCTAAATTACATTCCAAATAAGAGCATAATTTCAAATTTTTGCATAACACACAAGTTCTCCCAGAATGCGTGCAACTTCAACAGGATGAATGATGAAAGGTTCTCCACTGCGTCTTTTTTGACCATCATGAGCCTCAAAAGCCAGCTGTAAGAACCAAAAAGCTAATTTAGATATAACCACCACCTTGAAAGAAATGGCTACATAAGAAGTAGAATGCTAAATTTCTTGTGAAAAGCGAAGGAGTTACCTTAAGTGCATTATGTACCAGCTCCAGTTCTTTAGAAGAAAGGTATGATATCGTGGGCCTAAGATCCTGAGGCAACAGTTACATACTCATAAGTGTGATTCTGACCATGTTCAAAAAATTATTGCTTGTTCGCAGCATGATAATGATTGCCATGATAACAGGTTCAACAATAGACAATTATACCTCCCACAACCTTTCAGGAGAAACATCGCTGTAAACATTTGAAGGGATGGATGGGGAACAGCACAACTGCCATCTTTTATAAGAAACATTAAGTGAACTTGATCTGAAGAGTTTTCCTAGAAGTACAAAGTCGGAAGAATCAGTGCACCAACCTCCGATATGAAAGGCTTCACATCTCTGAAATGGGCATAAGATTGAATAGATACAAAATATTAATATGTTAGCAAGCTGTCTATGTAACCACCTAAGCTATGACAGGAAAGATCCTTTCCATCTATATATTCTTTTTAGGGTTCTTATGGAGAATTTCATGTTCTTGTTGCTGTCTTTGACTCCAGAAGAACTTAAGAAAATGAAAGCAAGAAGCACCAATAAACAACAAATAATAATTGTCCAATCATGAATTGAATTTACTGATATTTGTAGTTGATGTTATCAATTACGCCAATAGAACCAAGCCAGGACCTCTCCTGGATAATCTGGCAGAAGACACAATTAAGTTCTAATTCACAACTTAATACTAATAAATGGACTAATAACTATAAGACATTATTCTTGCTTCACTTATCATAGATTGTACTGAAGTAAACATGTCATTTAAGTTTCAACAAGATTTGATTACATTCATGTATTTTCTGAATCCTCAATACTTTTCCTACAGCTTACTTGGACGAGTTAAAAAGGTTTTATGAAACATAGGCTGCATATTAGACCAAAAAAAGGGCAATTTATAGAATCCCTTTTATGATACACAGAAAGACTTCCATCCCCAATAACAATAATTCCAGACGATCTGGTTTACTTAGTTAGCCACATCTCAAGTAGAGATATATACACTAATAACATTAAAAATTGAAATTTCAATTTATCTTTCAGGTTATCATTAAGACTCAAATCTTTCCACTAATATGTCATTGATACATTGCCAAAATAATAATAATAATAATAAAATAAAATCATATATATACAAATATAAACAATTATAGTGCCAATTAAACTCCATTCAGAAAGTTGTCATAATTAATCGAATTTAAGTATTTTTAACTAGTCCACTAATAACTGTACAACATCAAATAAAAAATACAACTCTAAAGTAAAATAAGCTTACGGAATTGATTCGATTTCTTCTCCCATTTGCAACATAGGACGATGATGAGCAGTGAGCAGGATGTGCAGTGCTCGCAAGAAATCCAGTCAAAGCTCTCGGAGCTTTCCAAGCACACGAAAGAACATTACAATCGTAATATCTTCCACTCCCGTCGGCTTTCGGTAGCTTGCATATGTTCACGCATTCCACAGACACTGCAGAATTAATTACCACTAAAATCACGCTGCAGCTAAACTAAAACGCATACTCGTATTAGGTTAAGTTAAGCAGGTTACGTTCACATAATTTCCACGATTTTCTCACAATTTTCTCGGTATCCAAACAAGGAGATACACTTACAAGTTAATAGCTGATAAGGAGAAACAAAACGAACCTGACATGGAAGGAGCGGAGGCCATTTCTAATGGAAGAGAGCAATCTCATTGAATCGAACTAAGCATTAAACAATACGCAAACATAAAGAGATATTGAATCAAATGGTTGGTTCAGCGTAGTTGTTGATTGAAGAGAGCGAGTATAGAATCGGAAAAGCGTTGCGTTTTGTGTGTGTGAAATGTTGGGGTTTAGGACAAATAAGCGATGGATTTGAAGGAATGAGGTGAAGAAGAGATAATCCAGCGAGATTGAGCTTAGCCAAGGCCACACAAATACCGTTCGATAAAGATATTTGTTCCTCTTTCTCCCTTTTATAGGTGATGACAGAATTTTTTAATTTCTCTTCCTTTTTTTTCTTGGACCAAAATAATAATAAATAATAAATTTTCTTGGTAATTTCTAGGTGTGATTCCTGTGAGTCGTGAAAGCTGAAAATGTTTTTTGCTTATGGTTGGATCTTCATATTTGTGAAAGAGCGAGTGCCAAGTAGGATGGAATTCTGTGCCCTCAAGTCCCAGGACAAGACACGTTGGCAATAAGCACATATTAGTGCGTTTTGAATGACAATAATGCCCTTTGAAATTGTCCTGAAATTACACAAACCCTCTAGTATTTTGGCCGTGTAGAGTGCGGTTGACTTCATCTTGTGCTCTTGTTCTTGTTCCTGGGTTCCCTAATTAATTTCTTTGCACGAGGATAACGCTTGTGAATACTTTGAATTCTGGATAGAAAAATGCCAATGACTGGCCAATTGAAAATCTGGGTACAGCGTAGCTGTCAGGTCAGGATATCTTTAGGTAAGCCTAATGAGTAATAAAAAATAAAAATAAAATTCACCGAGTGTAAAAAAGTCTTATAACTTGATTGTTTGTGAACAGTATGATTTGACAGATTAAGATTCATTTGGACAACGTGGTGGCATCCGTGCGCGATTGAGGATAAAAGGGGGAGAAGGTTAGGGAAAATATAAGGCAAATCTTCAAAAAGAAAAATGTATTATGAAGGGGAAATTTCTCTAAGCCCCCAATTACATTCATAAAAAA